>JAFEUB010000489.1:85000-97500 GCA_024529925.1 Ophthalmolycus amberensis
AGACCATAAACTCATGTTTACAATGTTTACTGAGGGAATAAATCAAGAGAGAAGTAGAGTCATTTTCTCATAGACTTCTATACAACCAGAGGAGTCGCCCCCTGGTGGACATTACTGTGCTAAATATAGTATCATCATATTTTATAAGCTGATTATTTTGTGTCAAAACTCAATTTGTATAGTACCTGAAACAGAAATACAAATATAAAGTACCTCTAAATATGTACTTAATACAGTACATGATGGTGTTTAGTTCCACCACTGTCCCCTTTCACCTGACTACACAGAATGTATCATATTTAACTATGAATATGTTTTTACAGATAGTTGGTGTTACTTTTTTTTCAATGTATTAATGACTCAGTTGTGATTTGCATATTCACGTTGTTGACTGAGAGGTTAAGTTGTCCAGTGAAACCTACTGGTCTGGATTCTCATGCTGCTGAAACATTCCATTCACGTGATTTCTCTGTCCATTTGAACTCACCTGTGTGAACAGGTGAGTTCTTTACATTTCAAACACTGAGCTCTTTTACTTCAAACGTTCACCAGAGTTATTCTTTTATCAACGACAGCTTTTAATAAACTGTCCTGACAGGAAAGAAGCTCCAATACAAAAAACACACATTTATGAGTATCAACAGAAACAGAGAATTCTACTTCCTGTCATTATGAATACAGATTATTACTGAGACAGTTGTTATTAAGCTATTAACTCACCTGTTAGAACCAGCAGGACGACGCCACAAAGTAGCAGCTTCATCTCCATGGTGTGAGTCTCTGAGTGCGTCCTGTCACCTGTGAACAACTTCACGGCGGCTGAGAGCAGGAAGGTGTGGCTCTTCTTCAGGTACTTTGTGCTGTCGTCATGCTGCACCTGAGGTAACACGTCACATACCAAACACACCTGTCTGCACACAAACGGCCTCACTCAGCAGCCAGAGGGCCCCGCACACACACTCTGAAGGGCCCCGGGCGCTCGGCCCCAAGCTGACGTTTCCTGAACTGAACCTGAACGAACGTTATGTTTTCAGTGTTTTTTTAAATTGTTATTATTATTTAGATATTGCATCTTCTGTTGATCTCAAATGGCTTCATGGTGTCTTTGATTTATTGTACGTTGTTTTATTATTTGTTGTCTTTCTGAGTTTCACCACTGACAAGATGCTTCACTCTCAATAATATTATATATAAGTACATCAGTCACAGGAGACGTTGTACTGATCTATGAGTACTTTACTCTATGAGTACTTTACTGCATGGAGCTGAGAATCCTGCTGTACTTTTACTGCATTAATACTGCAGTACTTTAGCTGCTCTATGAGAGCTTTTACATCTTGGAGCTGAGAATACTGTAGTAGACTTATTATTAGATACTACATCTCCTGCTGTTAACTCAGGGAGTTTATTCTCAATAGGTTCTTGACATAAAAGCAATGTTTTTGTTTTATGATGTTCACCAAGTATTATAAGTTTAGAAAATGACCCTCATATTAGTAATACTGTGTATGAATGTCAGTAATACTGCTGCTGTCTGTTCACAGCAGTGAGGGTGGAAGTACTCAAAAGTACCACAGTGTAGAAATACTACTGTTACAAGTGGAAATTGCAAAATTATTTAAATCAAGTATACTGAAAATACCCGAAGTATAAGTACTTGGACTTTGGAACAATGTATATGATTATAATTATTGATGCATTTATGTGTTCATCACTTTATATTTAAAAAACACATATCATCATAGACTACGTTTTATTGCTGTGCCTTAATAACTCTGATCCTACTGAAGATGGATGTTCTGAATATATATATATATAATTATATATAATTATATATATAATTATATATAATTATATATATAATTATATATATAGCTGTGAAAATATCTTCCTTTGGCGTCATCTGGTGGTAATATTAAGAATGACTCTATGGCAGAATTGACTTATTTTTGTATATTTGTGTATATACACTGACATATATGTATATATGTATACATATATATTTATATATGTATATATACATATATACATATATACACAGCTGAGCTCTTCTCGACTTTCTAACTCTTGATTCTTGGTACAAACTACAGAAAAAATACATTTATAATATTAATTATTGTTGTTACAATGAGTCAGTCTCATTTGAATTCTCTAATTATATTCATGTCTTTTATTTCTGTTCATTTGAATATATTTTTTCATTGAATTGTTTGATAAAATGCTGCTATGGGTTTTTTCCAATACTCCACCTGAAAAACCTACATTTTTAGGCTTTTCTGGTCGTGTGATTATTGTAGTCTTGTGAAACACATTTATCTAAAGTGGAAGAATTATTAACGTCTTGTAAGAAAATCGTCATTGAAGCAATCCAGTTATTTAACTCGGATTGTACATTTAAGTAGAATTTAAGCAGCGTTTGGGTGCAACCAATCTGTTTGATTTGTGTTTTTGTGTGTAGTCTGATGTATTTTCTTGTGTATTTATATGTTCTACATCTTTTCCTCCTTTGTATAATCAGTCTGTCCCTCTGTATTTCTGCTCGGATTTTTATTTCTGTATTTTTTTGTTTCTTATAAAACGCACACGTGGTTCTCGGACCAGAAGCTTCGAGAACCTTCTAATCCCCTGGTTTCCGGTGCACGTCATGACGCCTAGCACCCACTCCGTGCTCTGTGATTGGTCCAGAACGCCGGGCGGAAAGCTTCCAGAAGAAACCAGAAGGAAGTGACGACAGTATAAAGATGACGATGACCTACGTTACCGGCTTGTAGACCCAGCGAACACGGAACAAAGAGCAGAAACCTCTTCGGCTCCTCGTCTCTCGACTTTATCTTCCTTTAACGACAGTAAGTACGCCGCTTACGGCTTATTTTAACGGTTAAACGTCAGTTGTACACATCGGCGTCGTGTTGTCCTTAAAACGATGAACGAATTATTCGAATTATTAAGAATGAAATGCGACTGCGGGAGCTTTTCTACCACGTGTCACCAGACTCCATTATACAACCTCTCATTGTCAGGGACTCAATGTTCACAGCTGCACTCTTCTTCTACAGTTTACATATAATGCCAAATGATCCGTTTGCCACATCGGCGTTGGTATTCATAATTATATTATTACTTTGGACTGAGATCCGTCGAGTATGTGCGAATTATGGAAACGACGGTTTTAGGGTTAAATAGATGCCGCACTCACTCTTTAACCGTTAAAACCGCTGAACCGCTTTTTAAAGAGCAGTTCTGTGATTCATTATTTATTGCTCTGAACGAAAATGTCCTTTAAATCAAAACTTAGTGTGAATTATAGAAAATAACCGTTTTTGATTAACTGCAGACTCAAACGATTCACCAAACTGTCAAATGTAGATTAATTCGTGTTTTAACCTTTGAACCTTTAACTCATTCAAAGTTGGCGAACACGTTGTAATCTCTTCAAAACGGCTTCAGAGTATTTTCTTGTTACATAAAGACTATTTCTGAATATTAGTCAAATTTAGGCTGGATGAATGTAACCTTACAGTCCAATCAAACTCATTTAGAGTTAATTATACAAAATCATTAACGTCTTCCACAATGAGACTTAAGGCGTCACTTACAACGCAGTGAGTCCTTTTAATTTGTCCTTTTCAGTGATAGACATTTTATTTAATCATTTGACTTGACTATAAAAATAACACAAGTAAAATATTAAATAGATTATTTAATTTAGTAAAATATTAATAGATATTAATTAGTAAATATTAATAGATTATTTAATATTTCATTCGTAACGTTCATTCATTCGCAACGTTATAATAATGTAGGTATTTACTTTTCTAATATTTGTCTTTGCATCTTCAGGACGCCCATTGAAACCAACAGGATGTCTGCAGCTAAAGGCATCGCGGTCGGCATCGACCTGGGCACCACCTACTCCTGCGTGGGCGTTTTCCAGCACGGAAAAGTAGAGATCATCGCCAACGACCAGGGCAACAGGACTACCCCCAGCTACGTGGCGTTCACAGACACCGAGAGGCTCATCGGGGACGCGGCCAAGAACCAGGTGGCTCTGAACCCCAGCAACACCGTGTTTGACGCCAAGAGGCTGATCGGAAGAAAGATCGACGATGCGGTGGTGCAGGCGGACATGAAGCACTGGCCCTTCACGGTGGTCGGAGACGGAGGGAAGCCCAAGATCCAGGTGGAGCACAAAGGGGAGAACAAAACCTTCTACCCCGAGGAGATCTCCTCCATGGTCCTGGTGAAGATGAAGGAGATTGCCGAGGCCTACCTGGGCCAAAAGGTGTCCAACGCGGTCGTCACGGTCCCGGCGTACTTCAACGACTCCCAGAGACAGGCGACCAAAGACGCGGGCGTCATCGCGGGGCTGAA
Source organism: Ophthalmolycus amberensis (assembly GCA_024529925.1). NCBI lineage: Eukaryota > Metazoa > Chordata > Actinopteri > Perciformes > Zoarcidae > Ophthalmolycus > Ophthalmolycus amberensis. The sequence goes on from JAFEUB010000489.1 coordinate 89,372, forward strand.
CGTCCTGAGGATCATCAACGAGCCGACGGCGGCCGCCATCGCGTACGGTCTGGACAAAGGCAGCTCGGGAGAACGCAACGTCCTGATCTTTGACCTCGGCGGAGGCACCTTCGACGTGTCCATCCTGACCATCGAAGACGGCATCTTCGAAGTCAAAGCCACGGCCGGAGACACTCACCTGGGCGGAGAGGACTTTGACAACCGCATGGTGACCCACTTTGTGGAGGAGTTCAAGAGGAAGCACAAGAAGGACATCAGCCAGAACAAGAGGGCCTTGAGGAGGCTGCGCACCGCTTGTGAGAGGGCCAAGAGGACGCTGTCCTCCAGCTCCCAGGCCAGCATCGAGATCGATTCTCTGTTCGAGGGCGTCGACTTCTACACCTCCGTCACCAGGGCTCGCTTCGAGGAGCTGTGCTCCGACCTGTTCAGGGGAACCCTGGAGCCCGTGGAGAAATCCCTGAGGGACGCCAAAATGGACAAGGCGCGGATCCATGACATCGTCCTGGTCGGAGGCTCTACCCGCATCCCCAAAGTCCAGAAGCTGCTGCAGGATTTCTTCAACGGCAGGGAGCTGAACAAGAGCATCAACCCCGACGAGGCGGTGGCTTACGGCGCCGCCGTCCAGGCCGCCATTCTCACGGGCGACACCTCTGACAACGTTCAGGACCTGCTGCTGCTGGACGTGGCGCCTCTGTCCCTGGGTATCGAGACGGCCGGAGGAGTCATGACGTCACTGATTAAACGCAACACCACCATCCCCACTAAACAAACCCAGGTCTTCACCACCTACTCCGACAACCAGTCCGGGGTCCTCATCCAGGTCTACGAAGGAGAGCGCGCCATGACCAAGGACAACAACCTGCTGGGCAAGTTTGATCTGGGGGGAATCCCACCGGCTCCGCGAGGGGTTCCGCAGATCGAGGTCACCTTCGACGTGGACGCCAACGGCATCCTGAACGTGTCCGCGGTGGACAAGAGCACCGGCAAAGAGAACAAGATCACCATCACCAACGACAAGGGCCGACTGAGCAAGGAAGACATCGAGAGGATGGTGCAGGATGCCGACAAATACAAAGCCGAGGACGAACTTCAGAGGGACAAGATCTCCGCCAAGAACTCCCTGGAGTCCTACGCCTTCAACGTGAAGAGCAGCGTGCAGGACGATAACCTGAAGGAAAAAATGAGCCCAGAGGACCAGCAGAAGCTGACGGAGAAGTGTGAGGAGACCATCGCCTGGCTGGAGAATAACCAGCTGGCTGACAAAGAGGAGTACCAACACAGGCAGGAGGAGCTGGAGAAAGTGTGCAACCCCATCATGAGCAAGTTGTACCAGGGAGGGATGCCTGCAGGCAGCTGTGGACAGCCGACTGGAGCCGGCTCCCAGGGGCCCACCATCGAGGAGGTGGACTAAAAGGGACCCTTCATGTAGACTCAGTGGGACTGGTTGAATGATGACTGTAGTGTTATATCATGTTCACATATAAATTATCAGCACTGTATTGAAGTTAAGTAGTAAAGTTATGATTCTCAACTTTTGGTCATTAAATGCAGTCTTTCATGTATTTTTTATCTCTGCCTTCTGGACATTGCAATAAAGATGAAACATACATGGTCCTTTTTCATCGCTTTATTAACTCAGATTTGTTAGAAAATAATGTAAATGAACTTGATTTATATAAAGCACCTTTCTATGACGGTTCAAAACATCGTCACAATGTTAGTTCACTCCAAAACACCATTATTACTAAGACTATAACATGATTAATATAACTCCTGCGACGAGCATAGCTTTACATGAAAAATGACTTCAACCATCGCCTGATTCTATTTTAATTTACTGTTTTGTTCAGATTGAGGAGCCTCAACATTATGAAATCTGAACATAAGTGTTAATAAATAAAATGAATAGAATCAAGCTTTACAGCCTTTGCACCACATTGTTATCTAGGTCGATTTATTTATACCCTTTTATTGTGAAGCGGTAAACGTCACCGGAAATGGAACAAACCAGCTTCCGGTCAACTCTTTTGAGTCCCGCCCCACCAGTCAGTGTGCCATCTTGTATTTAGCAAAGAACAAAAAAAAAAACGGTGTGAGAAACGAGCCGAAACCTCGGGATGGGGCACAGATTTTAAAGTCATATTTTAAGAGTATATTAAAATGTTAATAGTATATCAGGTGTAACGGGACAGTATGTCGTAGCACCGCGGAGGAACATCAGCCACACCCCGGAGAACAGCTAGCGTTAGCTCGCAAGCTACCGGAGCTAAGCTAGCCAATTAGCTAAGAGGCTAGTAACGACTGGCGAGCTTCTATTTTGAACTAGACTACCAGTGCAATTTGGTTAAACGTTAATACATTTTATTGTCGGGACTCTGGTGGAAATGGACCGCACGTCGTGTTGATTATCCGCCGACAGAGGCTCGGTAGCTTTGGCTAACAGTTTGTTTTTCGTTCCGGAGCGGAACCACAATAAGCCGCGGTAAGTAATGCTACATTAGCTATGCTAGCTATGCTATAGCTAACCTAGTTAGCTACTCCAGGGTGGGTTTGGAACTAGGGTCTAAGGGAGCCTTTGATTTGTTTCTGTTCAGTAAAATTAGACACGGTTCATGTTGATGGGTCTGTTGTAATGCATGTGGTTACTTAACGTTAGTATTTAGATCCTTTATTACAGTGAAAGTACTAATACCACACAGTATAAATACTGTTACAGTGAAAGTACTAATACTACACAGTATAAATACTGTTACAGTGATAGTACTAATACACACAGTATAAATACTGTTATAGTGAAAGTACTAATACCACACAGTAAAAATGAACTATTGTTCTTAATATTTACTCATTTAATCGATGGATATGTTTTGTAAATAGTGAGGACGCACGTAATAATTTCACAGATCCAAACCTGAAAATTATTACGAATACATTCATATTTGTAACTTAATGATCAAAAGCAGCAAAGCGTTGATGAGCTGGAATCACGACGTGTCTCAACATGTTTGTGAGTAAAATAGTTTTATAAACACATCTGTTTTGTAAATGAACTAGTCACTACAGTTAAAGTACAAGAGATGTGTTTCACAGGATGAAGCGTGTTTCACAGGATGAAGCATGTTGCACCAGAAGGTTTGAATCCTGTTCAGCTTTAACCACAACAACCTGAATGTTAGCCTTGTTTCGCTGTTAGCGATTTTCAGTTTGAACGTTTAAACGTTTGGACCACGCCCAATGAAAATCCAGTGATGCTTCTTTCACGAGGAGCTTCTGAATCAGAGGTTTGAGTTTCAGCCATGTGTTCTCGGTCATTCGGCACCAGGACACCAGATTTCAGGTTCCTGTCTCCAGTTTAAAGTGTCTGAAGCTGGTTTAAATGAAGCGTGAGTTAGTTTTCCTACATGTGATGTTGAGGAAACTTGCTTCCTCAGTGTTGTGTTCTTAAACGTGTGAGAGCAGCCTTGTTCCTTTGGAAAATGACAAAAATAGAAACCACAAGCCGTCTTCCCCATTTATATAAATGGTGAATGATATGGTGTGTTCTTTTTGCACATCAACATGAAGCTGATGAAGACAGTGGAGGACAATGGTGACGATCCTCCCGTGCTTTTTAAAGTCTCAATCCATGGACTCAGAAAACCTGCACCGAGTCATCATGAACACCACGACATCGGGACTCTGAACACAGAGCAGTTTGGAGGTGTCACACTCCTCTCTGTGCTCTTGTTTTTTACTTCAGAATAAAAGTCCTGCTCCTCTATGGAAACAGAACCATGAGGACGAGAAGTAGAACTAGAACACGTCTTTCGTGCAGAACAACAGTTATGATGACATCAGTCATTAAAAAGACAGAAACAAGTTGAATTTCTTTGATAATTTATTTTACAAAAAACAATAGAATCTAAACATCTAACATTTTTACAAGTGTTACCAAGTTAAAATAAATGAGTCTCTACGTTCTATTTATATATTGAACTATTCACATGTTCCAGCCTCTCTCCTCCCCTCTCCTCTCTCCTCTCCTCTCCTCTCTCCTCCTCTCTCCCTCTCCCCTCTCCTCCCCTCTCTTCCCCTCTCCTCTCTCCTCTCCCCTCTCCTCCTCTCTCCCTCTCCCCTCTCCTCCTCTCATCTCCTCTCCCCTCTCCTCTCCTCTTCTCCTCTCTCATCTCCTCTCCCCTCCTCTCTCCCTCTCCCCTCTCCTCCCCTCTCCTCTCTCCTCTCCTCTCCTCTCTCCTCCTCTCTCCCTCTCCCCTCTCCTCCTCTCTCCCTCTCCCCTCTCCTCCCCTCTCCTCTCTCCTCTCCTCTCCTCTCCTCTCTCCTCCTCTCTCCCTCTCCCCTCTCCTCCTCTCTCCCTCTCCCCTCTCCTCCCCTCTCCTCTCTCCTCTCCTCTCCTCTCCTCTCTCCTCCTCTCTCCCTCTCCCCTCTCCTCCTCTCTCCCTCTCCCCTCTCCTCCCCTCTCCTCTCTCCTCTCCTCTCTCCTCCTCTCTCCCTCTCCCCTCTCCTCCCCTCTCCTCTCTCCTCTCTCCTCTCCCCTCTCCTCCTCTCTCCCTCTCCCCTCCTCTCCTCTCTCATCTCCTCTCCCCTCTCCTCCTCTCTCCTCTCTCCTCTCTCCTCTCTCCCCTCTCCTCCCCTCTCCCCTCTCCTCTCTCCCTCTCCTCCCCTCTCCTCTCCCCTCTCCTCTCCTCTCCCCTCTCCTCTCCCCTCTCCTCTCTCCCTCTCCTCCCCTCTCCTCTCCTCTCCCCTCTCCTCTCCCTCTCCTCTCCTCTCCTCTCCCCTCTCCTCCCCTCTCCCCTCTCCCCTCTCCTCTCCCCTCCTCTCTCTCCCTCTCCTCCCCTCTCCTCTCCCCTCTCCTCCTCTCTCCCTCTCCCCTCTCCTCCTCTCTCCCTCTCCTCTCTCCTCTCCCCTCTCCTCCTCTCTCCCTCTCCTCTCTCCCTCTCCCCTCTCCTCTCCCCCTCTCCCCTCTCCTCTCTCCCTCTCCCCTCTCCTCTCCCCTCCTCTCCCCTCCCCTCTCCTCTCTCCCTCTCCTCCCCTCTCCTCTCCCCTCTCCTCCTCTCTCCCTCTCCCCTCTCCTCCTCTCTCCCCTCTCCTCTCCCCTCTCCTCTCTCCCTCTCCTCTCCTCTCCCCTCTCCTCCTCTCTCCCTCTCCTCTCTCCCTCTCCCCTCTCCTCTCCTCCTCTCCCCTCTCCTCCTCTCTCCCCTCTCCTCTCTCCCTCTCCCCTCTCCTCTCTCCCTCTCCTCCCCTCTCCTCTCCTCTCCCCTCTCCCCTCTCCTCTCCCCTCTCTCTCCTCTCCCCTCTCCTCTCCTCTCTCCCTCTCCTCTCCTCCCCTCTCCTCTCCTCTCCTCTCCTCTCCTCTCCTCTCCTCTCCTCTCCTCTCCCCTCTCCTCTCCTCTCTCCCTCCCCTCCTCTCTCCCTCTCCCCTCTCCTCTCTCCTCTCTCCCTCTCCTCTCCTCCTCTCTCCCTCTCCTCCTCTCTCCTCTCTCCCTCTCCTCTCTCCTCTCCCCTCTCCTCCTCTCTCCCTCTCCTCTCTCCTCCTCTCTCCCTCTCCTCTCCCCCTCTCTCCTCTCCCCTCTCCTCCCCTCTCCTCTCCCCTCCTCTCTCCCTCTCCCCTCTCCTCTCTCCCTCTCCTCCCCTCTCCTCTCCTCTCCTCTCCTCTCCTCTCCTCTCCTCTCTCCCTCTCCTCCCCTCTCCTCTCTCCTCTCCTCTCCCCTCTCCTCCTCTCTCCCTCTCCTCTCCCCTCTCCCCTCTCCTCTCCCCTCTCCTCTCCCCTCCTCTCTCCCTCTCCCTCTCCTCTCTCCCTCTCCCTCTCCTCTCCTCTCTCCCTCTCTTCCCCTCTCCTCTCTCCTCTCCTCTCCCCTCTCCTCCTCTCTCCCTCTCCTCTCCCCTCTCCCTCTCCTCTCCCCTCCTCTCTCCCTCTCCCTCTCCCTCTCCCTCTCCTCTCTCCCTCTCCTCTCCCCTCTCCTCTCCCCTCCCCTCTCCTCTCCTCTCTCCCTCCCCTCCTCTCTCCCTCTCCCCTCTCCTCTCTCCTCTCTCCCTCTCCTCTCCTCCTCTCTCCCTCTCCCCTCTCCTCCTCTCCTCCCCTCTCCTCTCTCCCTCTCCTCCCCTCTCCTCCCCTCCTCTCTCCCCTCTCCTCTCTCCTCTCCTCTCCCTCTCCTCCTCTCTCCCTCTCCTCTCCCCTCTCCTCTCCCCTCTCCTCTCCCCTCCTCTCTCCCTCTCCCTCTCCTCCCCTCTCCTCTCTCCCTCTCCTCCCCTCTCCTCCCTCCTCTCTCCCCTCTCCTCTCTCCTCTCCTCTCCCCTCTCCTCCTCTCTCCCTCTCCTCTCCCCTCTCCTCTCCTCTCTCCCTCTCCCTCTCCTCCCCTCTCCTCTCTCCCCTCCCCTCTCCTCTCTCCTCTCTCCTCTCCTCTCCCCTCTCCTCTCCCCTCTCCCCTCTCCTCTCCCCTCCTCTCTCCCTCTCCCTCTCCTCCCCTCTCCTCTCCTCTCTCCCTCTCCTCCCCTCCCCTCTCCTCCTCTCTCCCTCTCCTCTCCCCTCTCCTCTCCCCTCCTCTCTCCCTCTCCTCCCCTCTCCCCTCTCCTCTCCCCTCTCCCCTCCGCTCTCCCTCTCCCCTCTCCTCTCTCCCTCTCCTCCCCTCTCCTCTCCTCTCCTCTCCCCTCTCCTCTCCCCCTCTCCTCCCCTCTCCTCTCCATTACATAATGATGATGCTGCTAACGTTACTAGCTCTCCTCCTGTTGGTTAGCCGTTAGCGGTGCTGCTAACGTTACTAGCTCTCCTGTTGGTTACCCGTTAGCGGTGCTGCTAACGTTACTAGCTCTCCTCCTGTTGGTTAGCCGTTAGCGGTGCTGCTAACGTTACTAGCTCTCCTGTTGGTTACCCGTTAGCGGTGCTGCTAACGTTACTAGCTCTCCTCCTGTTGGTTAGCCGTTAGCGGTGCTGCTAACGTTACTAGCTCTCCTCCTGTTGGTTAGCCGTTAGCGGTGCTGCTAACGTTACTAGCTCTCTCCTGTTGGTTAGCCGTTAGCGGTGCTGCTAACGTTACTAGCTCTCCTCCTGTTGGTTAGCCGTTAGCGGTGCTGCTAACGTTACTAGCTCTCCTCCTGTTGGTTAGCCGTTAGCGGTGCTGCTAACGTTACTACAGGGTTCCCACGGTACCTGGAAAACATGGAATTTATTTTTTCATTTTCCAGGTTTGGAAAAGTCATGGAAACTGAGCAAAAGTTAACACTTACATGGAAATTGAAACAGTTGTCCTGGAAAATGTTATTGGATGATGTGTAAAATAGTAATAAAATGAAACTATTGAGCACAGAATTAAGATGAGTTTATAAAAACCCTTTACATGTGAACAGCTTTTACTGTAGATAGAAATGGATGATCCCATGTTGTAGAGCAGGGATTCCCAAAGTGGGGTGAGCGTACCCCTGGGGGTGCGCGAGCTGCCTCTAGGGGGTGTGCGAGAGGAAAAATGTAATGGTGGTCTAATGGTGCAGTCCTGTCTCCTAAAAATTACGTTCCCCCAAAACTAAAATGCATTCTCAATTACGTTTCACTAAAAACGTATTTTCTCCCTGATTACGTTTGTGTTTGACGTTTGACAAATACTCCCGGATTTTACACGCGGGCCTTTGTGGAGGTATTGTAGCCGCGTAATGTTCCTCGTTGCTCGGCCTGGATGAGCGCGTTTCTGCTGGAGACAGGCGGCGTGTTGTGGTGGTATCTCGGCCGACAACTCTGTGTTGTTCCCGTGCGTGAATGAGCGCATTTCTGCCGGAGACAGGCGGCGTGTTGTGGTAGTATTCTGACCGCGTAATAGGGAGAAGGAGAGGCGGCGGTGGTGTAATACGTATTTGTAATACGTCAATGTAATAAGTCAAACACAAACGTAATCAGGGAGAAAATACGTTTTTGGTCAAACGTAATTGAGAATGCATTTTAGTTTTGGGGGAACGTAATTTTTAGGAGACAGTCGGTGCAGTGAGGTTCTGGCTGTCTGGGTCTACAAAACACGTTTGTTGTTCATCTACAGCTTGTTGCATGATTTCATGCATTGATATTATCAATAAGACATAATCTCTAAGCATTTACAATGTAGACTTGACTGGCACATCTTTTAAATCAAGTAAGTAGTCAGGTGTCC
>JAFEUB010000489.1:102500-132500 GCA_024529925.1 Ophthalmolycus amberensis
ATGGGTACGTACACGTGTACCTCAGCACAACGCTATGCGAGCCAATACAACCACGTTACTCTGTAACCAGGGCAACGATCTGGAAGAGCTCAGGAATCAGTCTCTGGAGCAAAGACCGTCGGAACAGTACTTTCTACTTTCTACTTCTACTGTGTCTCAGATTACTGCACTATATTTATCTGACAGCTTTAGTTAACAGATTCAGATGAAACATATATGTATAATATAATATATATATGGATATAGATGTAAATGACGTGTGTTTCAGCTGGTGATGGAGTACTGCCTCGGCTCGGCCTCAGACCTCCTGGAAGGTCAGTTTGTCTCTTCATCAGATATTAAAACATGATTCATTCATCTGTTTGTTTTGTCTCTGACTCTCCGTGTTCTTCTCATCCTCCCAGTTCACAAAAAGCCGCTCCAGGAGATGGAAATAGCTGCTATTACCCATGGTGCACTGCAGGGATTAGCATACCTTCACTCTCACAACATGATCCACCGGTAAACACACTGTTGGCTCCTCACATGGCTGGAATACGTTTATTGGCTACAATGTGTCACATGTTTCATTTTAACATCTATCGATTATCTTCTGATTAATATTTCAATATTTCTAAGAACATTTGTCACTTCTTACACCATAATCCTGTCAACCCCGCCACAATAAACACATCATATTCACGTTTAAAGATGCTACATGTAGCATCCGTTGGCGCTAACGTGTGGTTTTGGGTTTTTTAGGGACGTGAAAGCGGGAAACATCCTGCTGACGGAGCCCGGTCAGGTCAAACTGGGGGACTTCGGTTCTGCCTCCATCGTGGCTCCGGCCAACTCCTTCGTGGGGACGCCGTACTGGTGAGGCTGGAACTACATTCACTCAATGAGCATGTTGGAACGGGAAGACGTCTTCAAATCACAACTTTAGGATTTTATTGTGAAAGTTTCTAAAACGAACCAGGTGTCACATGTCTGAGGCTGTAAGGGGTCAAAGTTCACCTGGACCCTGTTCTTCCATGTGTTTGTGTCTACGTGTGTAACAGAGAACTGGTCAGAGAATCAACAATCAATAACGGGAATAAATGTAAATAAAGCTTTGTGTTCAACATGTTAACACAGAAACAAACAAACCTTCACCGTCGTCAAGACGTAAATACCTTCTGACGGAATGAAGAGCTCAAGTGAACTTAAACTGAGTTGAACTTTAATTAAATGAGTCGACTCATTACAACAACAAAAAACCCTCCAAAATAAAAGCCTTCTCCCCTAAACATACTTTTCCTCTCAAGCCTTATTTATGTTTTTATATCGCATGAATATGAATCAAAAAAGGTTTTAACAGAATTCCAAAGTTCGAACTTTTCAACCTGGAAACTCCTTGTGTCTCAGTTTGTATTTGTTCATTACAGGCTGTGATGTCATCACTCAGTTTAACTAAAAGCTCTTCAGATCATTATTATGATTAATAGTTACTACATCATACTCTGTCGAGCAGCTGTTTTCATGCTGAATGAGACTTGAAGTGATTGTCGGAGGAGAAACACGTCTGTGGATGAAGTCGACTCAGCGGTTCGTCCTCTCAGACCGTGTTTGGTGATATAACAGCGTAATAAGTGGTATTTACTTATTTCAGTGCTTTAAGTGATTTAATTTAAGTTGAACTAAATGATTGATTTGTTTTCTTATTTCCGTTGATTTCCATGTAAAGTTATAACATTCACAGACGTTTTCATCTGTCGTGATGTTTCTGACGATGGCCTCCAGCAGACAAAGAGAAACCGTTGGTCTGCAGATGAAGGCTCACCGTCAGGCTCTTGTGTTTTCTTCAGGATGGCTCCGGAGGTGATCTTGGCGATGGACGAGGGCCAGTATGACGGGAAGGTGGACGTCTGGTCGCTGGGCATCACCTCCATAGAGCTGGGTAATAATAACAGACTGTGGTCCTAAAGACCAGCTGATGAATCCACACGTTGGTTCTTTAATGTTTGGCTCTCTGCTTGTCCCCCCACAGCGGAGAGGAAGCCCCCTCTGTTCAACATGAATGCTATGAGTGCCTTATATCACATCGCTCAGAATGAAAGCCCCATCCTTCAGTCCAACCACTGGTGAGAACGTCTGCTCAGTTTGATCTTAACTCAAGAGTCCGTCTCATTGTAAGGCTGCCTCCTCACTCCTACCTTTCTCTTTTCAAACGCATATCTTTTGCTGCGTTTACATCCAGTTTAAAACCATTAAAATGGAGCTGAAAGGAGGTTCAACGGATCCTAAAACTCACAGATCAGAGTCAAAGATAGTCAAAGATCAGAGTCGCAGATCAGAGTCAAAGATCAGAGTCACAGATCAGAGTCACAGATCAGAGTCAAAGATCGAGTCGCAGATCAGAGTCACAGAACAGAGTCAAAGAACAGTCACAGATCAGAGTCAAAGATCGAGTCAAAGATCCGAGTCAAAGAACAGAGTCACAGATCAGAGTCAAAGAACAGAGTCACAGATCAGAGTCACAGATCGAGTCGCAGATCAGAGTCGCAGATCAGAGTCGCAGATCAGAGTCAAAGATCGAGTCGCAGATCAGAGTCGCAGATCAGAGTCGAAGATCAGAGTCGCAGATCAGAGTCGCAGATCAGAGTCTCAGATCAGAGTCAAAGATCAGAGTCAAAGAACAGTCACAGATCAGAGTCAAAGAACAGAGTCAAAGAACAGAGTCACAGATCAGAGTCAAAGAACAGAGTCAAAGAACAGAGTCACAGATCAGAGTCAAAGAACCGAGTCAAAGAACAGAGTCACAGATCAGAGTCACAGATCGAGTCAAAGATCCGAGTCAAAGAACAGAGTCACAGATCAGAGTCAAAGAACAGAGTCACAGATCAGAGTCACAGATCAGAGTCACAGATCAGAGTCAAAGATCCGAGTCGCAGAACAGAGTCGCAGATCGGAGTCGCAGATCGGAGTCGCAGATCGGAGTCGCAGATCGGAGTCGCAGATCAGAGTCGCAGATCAGAGTCGCAGATCAGAGTCGCAGATCAGAGTCGCAGATCAGAGTCGCAGATCAGAGTCAAAGATCGAGACAAAGATCCGAGTCAAAGAACAGAGTCACAGATCAGAGTCACAGATCAGAGTCAAAGATCGAGTCAAAGATCCGAGTCACAGATCAGAGTCACAGATCAGAGTCACAGATCAGAGTCAAAGAACAGAGTCACAGATCAGAGTCAAAGATCAGAGTCAAAGAACAGAGTCAAAGAACAGAGTCACAGATCAGAGTCAAAGATCGAGTCAAAGAACAGAATCAAAGAACAGAGTCACAGATCAGAGTCAAAGAACAGAGTCACAGATCAGAGCCACAGATCAGAGTCAAAGAACAGAGTCAAAGAACAGAGTCAAACAGAGTCAAAGAACAGAGTCAAAGAACAGAGTCAAAGATCAGAGTCACAGATCAGAGTCACAGATCAGAGTCACAGATCAGAGTCAAAGATCGAGTCGCAGATCAGAGTCAAAGATCCGAGTCAAAGATCCGAGTCACAGATCAGAGTCAAAGAACAGAGTCAAAGAACAGAGTCACAGATCAGAGTCACAGATCAGAGTCAAAGATCCGAGTCAAAGAACAGAGTCACAGATCAGAGTCAAAGATCCGAGTCAAAGAACAGAGTCACAGATCAGAGTCAAAGAACAGAGTCACAGATCAGAGTCAAAGATCGAGTCAAAGATCCAAGTCACAGATCAGAGTCACAGATCAGAGTCACAGATCAGAGTCAAAGAACAGAGTCACAGATCAGAGTCAAAGATCAGAGTCAAAGAACAGAGTCAAAGAACAGAGTCACAGATCAGAGTCAAAGATCGAGTCAAAGAACAGAATCAAAGAACAGAGTCACAGATCAGAGTCAAAGAACAGAGTCACAGATCAGAGCCACAGATCAGAGTCAAAGAACAGAGTCAAAGAACAGAGTCAAACAGAGTCAAAGAACAGAGTCAAAGAACAGAGTCAAAGATCAAAAGATCAGAGTCACAGATCAGAGTCACAGATCAGAGTCACAGATCAGAGTCAAAGATCGAGTCGCAGATCAGAGTCAAAGATCCGAGTCAAAGAACAGAGTCACAGATCAGAGTCAAAGAACAGAGTCAAAGAACAGAGTCACAGATCAGAGTCACAGATCAGAGTCAAAGAACAGAGTCACAGATCAGAGTCAAAGATCGAGTCAAAGATCAGAGTGACAGATCAGAGTCACAGATCAGAGTGACAGATCAGAGTGACAGATCAGAGTCACAGATCAGAGTCACAGAACAGAGTCACAGATCAGAGCCACAGATCAGAGTCAAAGAACAGAGTCAAAGAACAGAGTCAAACAGAGTCAAAGAACAGAGTCAAAGAACAGAGTCAAAGATCAAAAGATCAGAGTCACAGATCAGAGTCAAAGATCGAGTCAAAGATCCGAGTCAAAGAACAGAGTCAAAGAACAGAGTCACAGATCAGAGTCACAGATCAGAGTCACAGATCAGAGTCACAGATCAGAGTCAAAGAACAGAGTCACAGATCAGAGTCAAAGATCAGAGTCAAAGAACAGAGTCAAAGAACAGAGTCACAGATCAGAGTCAAAGATCGAGTCAAAGAACAGAATCAAAGAACAGAGTCACAGATCAGAGTCAAAGAACAGAGTCACAGATCAGAGCCACAGATCAGAGCCACAGATCAGAGTCAAAGAACAGAGTCAAAGAACAGAGTCAAACAGAGTCAAACAGAGTCAAAGAACAGAGTCACAGATCAGAGTCACAGATCAGAGTCACAGATCAGAGTCAAAGATCGAGTCAAAGATCCGAGTCACAGATCAGAGTCACAGATCAGAGTCACAGATCAGAGTCAAAGAACAGAGTCACAGATCAGAGTCAAAGATCAGAGTCAAAGAACAGAGTCAAAGAACAGAGTCACAGATCAGAGTCAAAGATCGAGTCAAAGAACAGAATCAAAGAACAGAGTCACAGATCAGAGTCAAAGAACAGAGTCACAGATCAGAGCCACAGATCAGAGTCAAAGAACAGAGTCAAAGAACAGAGTCAAACAGAGTCAAAGAACAGAGTCAAAGAACAGAGTCAAAGATCAGAGTCACAGATCAGAGTCACAGATCAGAGTCACAGATCAGAGTCACAGATCAGAGTCAAAGATCGAGTCGCAGATCAGAGTCAAAGATCCGAGTCAAAGATCCGAGTCACAGATCAGAGTCAAAGAACAGAGTCAAAGAACAGAGTCACAGATCAGAGTCACAGATCAGAGTCAAAGATCCGAGTCAAAGAACAGAGTCACAGATCAGAGTCAAAGATCCGAGTCAAAGAACAGAGTCACAGATCAGAGTCACAGATCAGAGTCAAAGAACAGAGTCACAGATCAGAGTCACAGATCAGAGTGACAGATCAGAGTGACAGATCAGAGTCACAGATCAGAGTCAAAGATCCGAGTCAAAGAACAGAGTCACAGATCAGAGTCAAAGATCAGAGTCAAAGAACAGAGTCACAGATCAGAGTCAAAGATCGAGTCAAAGATCCAAGTCACAGATCAGAGTCACAGATCAGAGTCACAGATCAGAGTCAAAGAACAGAGTCACAGATCAGAGTCAAAGATCAGAGTCAAAGAACAGAGTCAAAGAACAGAGTCACAGATCAGAGTCAAAGATCGAGTCAAAGAACAGAATCAAAGAACAGAGTCACAGATCAGAGTCAAAGAACAGAGTCACAGATCAGAGCCACAGATCAGAGTCAAAGAACAGAGTCAAAGAACAGAGTCAAACAGAGTCAAAGAACAGAGTCAAAGAACAGAGTCAAAGATCAAAAGATCAGAGTCACAGATCAGAGTCACAGATCAGAGTCAAAGATCGAGTCGCAGATCAGAGTCAAAGATCCGAGTCAAAGAACAGAGTCACAGATCAGAGTCAAAGAACAGAGTCAAAGAACAGAGTCACAGATCAGAGTCACAGATCAGAGTCAAAGAACAGAGTCACAGATCAGAGTCAAAGATCGAGTCAAAGATCAGAGTGACAGATCAGAGTCACAGATCAGAGTGACAGATCAGAGTGACAGATCAGAGTCACAGATCAGAGTCACAGAACAGAGTCACAGATCAGAGCCACAGATCAGAGTCAAAGAACAGAGTCAAAGAACAGAGTCAAACAGAGTCAAAGAACAGAGTCAAAGAACAGAGTCAAAGATCAAAAGATCAGAGTCACAGATCAGAGTCAAAGATCGAGTCAAAGATCCGAGTCAAAGAACAGAGTCAAAGAACAGAGTCACAGATCAGAGTCACAGATCAGAGTCACAGATCAGAGTCACAGATCAGAGTCAAAGAACAGAGTCACAGATCAGAGTCAAAGATCAGAGTCAAAGAACAGAGTCAAAGAACAGAGTCACAGATCAGAGTCAAAGATCGAGTCAAAGAACAGAATCAAAGAACAGAGTCACAGATCAGAGTCAAAGAACAGAGTCACAGATCAGAGCCACAGATCAGAGCCACAGATCAGAGTCAAAGAACAGAGTCAAAGAACAGAGTCAAACAGAGTCAAACAGAGTCAAAGAACAGAGTCACAGATCAGAGTCACAGATCAGAGTCACAGATCAGAGTCAAAGATCGAGTCAAAGATCCGAGTCACAGATCAGAGTCACAGATCAGAGTCACAGATCAGAGTCAAAGAACAGAGTCACAGATCAGAGTCAAAGATCAGAGTCAAAGAACAGAGTCAAAGAACAGAGTCACAGATCAGAGTCAAAGATCGAGTCAAAGAACAGAATCAAAGAACAGAGTCACAGATCAGAGTCAAAGAACAGAGTCACAGATCAGAGCCACAGATCAGAGTCAAAGAACAGAGTCAAAGAACAGAGTCAAACAGAGTCAAAGAACAGAGTCAAAGAACAGAGTCACAGATCAGAGTCACAGATCAGAGTCACAGATCAGAGTCACAGATCAGAGTCAAAGATCGAGTCGCAGATCAGAGTCAAAGATCCGAGTCAAAGATCCGAGTCACAGATCAGAGTCAAAGAACAGAGTCAAAGAACAGAGTCACAGATCAGAGTCACAGATCAGAGTCAAAGATCCGAGTCAAAGAACAGAGTCACAGATCAGAGTCAAAGATCCGAGTCAAAGAACAGAGTCACAGATCAGAGTCACAGATCAGAGTCAAAGAACAGAGTCACAGATCAGAGTCACAGATCAGAGTGACAGATCAGAGTGACAGATCAGAGTCACAGATCAGAGTCAAAGATCCGAGTCAAAGAACAGAGTCACAGATCAGAGTCAAAGATCCGAGTCAAAGAACAGAGTCACAGATCAGAGTCACAGATCAGAGTCAAAGAACAGAGTCACAGATCAGAGTCACAGATCAGAGTGACAGATCAGAGTGACAGATCAGAGTCACAGATCAGAGTCACAGATCAGAGTCACAGATCAGAGTCACAGATCAGAGTCAAAGATCCGAGTCAAAGAACAGAGTCGCAGATCGGAGTCGCAGATCGGAGTCGCAGATCGGAGTCGCAGATCGGAGTCGCAGATCGGAGTCGCAGATCGGAGTCGCAGATCAGAGTCGCAGATCAGAGTCAAAGATCCGAGTCAAAGAACAGAGTCACAGATCAGAGTCACAGATCAGAGTCACAGATCAGAGTCAAAGAACAGAGTCACAGATCAGAGTCAAAGATCGAGTCACAGATCCGAGTCACAGATCAGAGTCACAGATCAGAGTCAAAGAACAGAGTCACAGATCAGAGTCAAAGATCAGAGTCAAAGAACAGAGTCAAAGAACAGAGTCAAAGATCGAGTCAAAGAACAGAATCAAAGAACAGAGTCACAGATCAGAGTCAAAGAACAGAGTCACAGATCAGAGCCACAGATCAGAGTCAAAGAACAGAGTCAAAGAACAGAGTCAAACAGAGTCAAAGAACAGAGTCAAAGAACAGAGTCAAAGATCAAAAGATCAGAGTCACAGATCAGAGTCACAGATCAGAGTCACAGATCAGAGTCAAAGATCGAGTCGCAGATCAGAGTCAAAGATCCGAGTCAAAGAACAGAGTCACAGATCAGAGTCAAAGAACAGAGTCAAAGAACAGAGTCACAGATCAGAGTCACAGATCAGAGTCAAAGATCCGAGTCAAAGAACAGAGTCACAGATCAGAGTCAAAGATCGAGTCAAAGATCAGAGTGACAGATCAGAGTCACAGATCAGAGTGACAGATCAGAGTGACAGATCAGAGTCACAGATCAGAGTCACAGAACAGAGTCACAGATCAGAGCCACAGATCAGAGTCAAAGAACAGAGTCAAACAGAGTCACAGATCAGAGTCAAAGAACAGAGTCACAGATCAGAGTCAAAGATCAGAGTCAAAGAACAGAGTCAAAGAACAGAGTCACAGATCAGAGTCAAAGATCGAGTCAAAGAACAGAATCAAAGAACAGAGTCACAGATCAGAGTCAAAGAACAGAGTCACAGATCAGAGCCACAGATCAGAGCCACAGATCAGAGTCAAAGAACAGAGTCACAGATCAGAGTCACAGATCAGAGTCACAGATCAGAGTCAAAGATCGAGTCGCAGATCAGAGTCAAAGATCCGAGTCAAAGAACAGAGTCACAGATCAGAGTCAAAGAACAGAGTCAAAGAACAGAGTCAAAGAACAGAGTCACAGATCAGAGTCACAGATCAGAGTCACAGATCAGAGTCACAGATCAGAGTCAAAGATCGAGTCGCAGATCCGAGTCAAAGATCCGAGTCAAAGAACAGAGTCACAGATCAGAGTCAAAGAACAGAGTCAAAGAACAGAGTCAAAGAACAGAGTCACAGATCAGAGTCAAAGATCCGAGTCACAGATCAGAGTCAAAGAACAGAGTCACAGATCAGAGTCAAAGATCGAGTCAAAGATCAGAGTCACAGATCAGAGTCACAGATCAGAGTCACAGATCAGAGTCACAGATCAGAGTCACAGATCAGAGTCACAGATCAGAGTCACAGATCAGAGTCAAAGATCAGAGTCACAGATCAGAGTCACAGGTCAGAGTCACAGGTCAGAGTCACAGGTCAGAGTCACAGGTCAGAGTCAAAGATCAGAGTCACAGATCAGAGTCACAGATCAGAGTCACAGGTCAGAGTCACAGATCAGAGTCACAGATCAGAGTCACAGATCAGAGTCACAGGTCAGAGTCACAGATCAGAGTCACAGATCAGAGTCACAGATCAGAGTCACAGATCAGAGTCACAGATCAGAGTCAAAGATCAGAGTCACAGATCAGAGTCACAGGTCAGAGTCACAGGTCAGAGTCACAGGTCAGAGTCACAGATCAGAGTCAAAGATCAGAGTCAAAGATCAGAGTCAAAGAACAGAGTCACAGATCAGAGTCACAGGTCAGAGTCACAGGTCAGAGTCACAGGTCAGAGTCAAAGATCAGAGTCACAGATCAGAGTCACAGATCAGAGTCACAGGTCAGAGTCACAGATCAGAGTCACAGATCAGAGTCACAGATCAGAGTCACAGGTCAGAGTCACAGATCAGAGACAGATCAGAGTCACAGATCAGAGTCACAGATCAGAGTCAAAGAACAGAGTCAAAGAACAGAGTCAAAGATCAGAGTCACAGATCAGAGTCACAGATCAGAGTCACAGATCAGAGTCACAGATCAGAGTCACAGATCAGAGTCAAAGATCAGAGTCACAGATCAGAGTCACAGGTCAGAGTCACAGGTCAGAGTCACAGATCAGAGTCACAGATCAGAGTCACAGATCAGAGTCACAGATCAGAGTCACAGGTCAGAGTCACAGATCAGAGTCACAGATCAGAGTCACAGATCAGAGTCACAGATCAGAGTCACAGATCAGAGTCAAAGATCAGAGTCACAGATCAGAGTCACAGATCAGAGTCACAGATCAGAGTCACAGATCAGAGTCAAAGATCAGAGTCACAGATCAGAGTCACAGGTCAGAGTCACAGGTCAGAGTCACAGGTCAGAGTCACAGATCAGAGTCAAAGATCAGAGTCAAAGAACAGAGTCACAGATCAGAGTCACAGGTCAGAGTCACAGGTCAGAGTCACAGGTCAGAGTCAAAGATCAGAGTCACAGATCAGAGTCACAGATCAGAGTCACAGGTCAGAGTCACAGATCAGAGTCACAGATCAGAGTCACAGATCAGAGTCACAGGTCAGAGTCACAGATCAGAGACAGATCAGAGTCACAGATCAGAGTCACAGATCAGAGTCAAAGAACAGAGTCAAAGAACAGAGTCAAAGATCAGAGTCACAGATCAGAGTCACAGATCAGAGTCACAGGTCAGAGTCACAGATCAGAGTCACAGATCAGAGTCACAGATCAGAGTCACAGATCAGAGTCAAAGATCAGAGTCACAGATCAGAGTCAAAGAACAGAGTCACAGATCAGAGTGACAGATCAGAGTCACAGATCAGAGTCACAGATCAGAGTCACAGATCAGAGTCACAGATCAGAGTCAAAGATCGGAGTCAAAGAACAGAGTCGCAGATCGGAGTCGCAGATCGGAGTCGCAGATCGGAGTCGCAGATCGGAGTCGCAGATCGGAGTCGCAGATCAGAGTCGCAGATCAGAGTCAAAGATCCGAGTCAAAGAACAGAGTCACAGATCAGAGTCACAGATCAGAGTCACAGATCAGAGTCAAAGAACAGAGTCACAGATCAGAGTCAAAGATCGAGTCACAGATCCGAGTCACAGATCAGAGTCACAGATCAGAGTCAAAGAACAGAGTCACAGATCAGAGTCAAAGATCAGAGTCAAAGAACAGAGTCAAAGAACAGAGTCAAAGATCGAGTCAAAGAACAGAATCAAAGAACAGAGTCACAGATCAGAGTCAAAGAACAGAGTCACAGATCAGAGCCACAGATCAGAGTCAAAGAACAGAGTCAAAGAACAGAGTCAAACAGAGTCAAAGAACAGAGTCAAAGAACAGAGTCAAAGATCAAAAGATCAGAGTCACAGATCAGAGTCACAGATCAGAGTCACAGATCAGAGTCAAAGATCGAGTCGCAGATCAGAGTCAAAGATCCGAGTCAAAGAACAGAGTCACAGATCAGAGTCAAAGAACAGAGTCAAAGAACAGAGTCACAGATCAGAGTCACAGATCAGAGTCAAAGATCCGAGTCAAAGAACAGAGTCACAGATCAGAGTCAAAGATCGAGTCAAAGATCAGAGTGACAGATCAGAGTCACAGATCAGAGTGACAGATCAGAGTGACAGATCAGAGTCACAGATCAGAGTCACAGAACAGAGTCACAGATCAGAGCCACAGATCAGAGTCAAAGAACAGAGTCAAACAGAGTCACAGATCAGAGTCAAAGAACAGAGTCACAGATCAGAGTCAAAGATCAGAGTCAAAGAACAGAGTCAAAGAACAGAGTCACAGATCAGAGTCAAAGATCGAGTCAAAGAACAGAATCAAAGAACAGAGTCACAGATCAGAGTCAAAGAACAGAGTCACAGATCAGAGCCACAGATCAGAGCCACAGATCAGAGTCAAAGAACAGAGTCACAGATCAGAGTCACAGATCAGAGTCACAGATCAGAGTCAAAGATCGAGTCGCAGATCAGAGTCAAAGATCCGAGTCAAAGAACAGAGTCACAGATCAGAGTCAAAGAACAGAGTCAAAGAACAGAGTCAAAGAACAGAGTCACAGATCAGAGTCACAGATCAGAGTCACAGATCAGAGTCACAGATCAGAGTCAAAGATCGAGTCGCAGATCCGAGTCAAAGATCCGAGTCAAAGAACAGAGTCACAGATCAGAGTCAAAGAACAGAGTCAAAGAACAGAGTCAAAGAACAGAGTCACAGATCAGAGTCAAAGATCCGAGTCACAGATCAGAGTCAAAGAACAGAGTCACAGATCAGAGTCAAAGATCGAGTCAAAGATCAGAGTCACAGATCAGAGTCACAGATCAGAGTCACAGATCAGAGTCACAGATCAGAGTCACAGATCAGAGTCACAGATCAGAGTCACAGATCAGAGTCAAAGATCAGAGTCACAGATCAGAGTCACAGGTCAGAGTCACAGGTCAGAGTCACAGGTCAGAGTCACAGATCAGAGTCAAAGATCAGAGTCAAAGATCAGAGTCAAAGAACAGAGTCACAGGTCAGAGTCACAGGTCAGAGTCACAGGTCAGAGTCAAAGATCAGAGTCACAGATCAGAGTCACAGATCAGAGTCACAGGTCAGAGTCACAGATCAGAGTCACAGATCAGAGTCACAGATCAGAGTCACAGGTCAGAGTCACAGATCAGAGTCACAGATCAGAGTCACAGATCAGAGTCACAGATCAGAGTCACAGATCAGAGTCAAAGATCAGAGTCACAGATCAGAGTCACAGGTCAGAGTCACAGGTCAGAGTCACAGGTCAGAGTCACAGATCAGAGTCAAAGATCAGAGTCAAAGATCAGAGTCAAAGAACAGAGTCACAGATCAGAGTCACAGGTCAGAGTCACAGGTCAGAGTCACAGGTCAGAGTCAAAGATCAGAGTCACAGATCAGAGTCACAGATCAGAGTCACAGGTCAGAGTCACAGATCAGAGTCACAGATCAGAGTCACAGATCAGAGTCACAGGTCAGAGTCACAGATCAGAGACAGATCAGAGTCACAGATCAGAGTCACAGATCAGAGTCAAAGAACAGAGTCAAAGAACAGAGTCAAAGATCAGAGTCACAGATCAGAGTCACAGATCAGAGTCACAGATCAGAGTCACAGATCAGAGTCACAGATCAGAGTCAAAGATCAGAGTCACAGATCAGAGTCACAGGTCAGAGTCACAGGTCAGAGTCACAGATCAGAGTCACAGATCAGAGTCACAGATCAGAGTCACAGATCAGAGTCACAGGTCAGAGTCACAGATCAGAGTCACAGATCAGAGTCACAGATCAGAGTCACAGATCAGAGTCACAGATCAGAGTCAAAGATCAGAGTCACAGATCAGAGTCACAGATCAGAGTCACAGATCAGAGTCACAGATCAGAGTCAAAGATCAGAGTCACAGATCAGAGTCACAGGTCAGAGTCACAGGTCAGAGTCACAGGTCAGAGTCACAGGTCAGAGTCACAGATCAGAGTCAAAGATCAGAGTCAAAGAACAGAGTCACAGATCAGAGTCACAGGTCAGAGTCACAGGTCAGAGTCACAGGTCAGAGTCAAAGATCAGAGTCACAGATCAGAGTCACAGATCAGAGTCACAGGTCAGAGTCACAGATCAGAGTCACAGATCAGAGTCACAGATCAGAGTCACAGGTCAGAGTCACAGATCAGAGACAGATCAGAGTCACAGATCAGAGTCACAGATCAGAGTCAAAGAACAGAGTCAAAGAACAGAGTCAAAGATC
Organism: Ophthalmolycus amberensis; assembly: GCA_024529925.1. Classification (NCBI taxonomy): domain Eukaryota; kingdom Metazoa; phylum Chordata; class Actinopteri; order Perciformes; family Zoarcidae; genus Ophthalmolycus; species Ophthalmolycus amberensis. The sequence goes on from JAFEUB010000489.1 coordinate 115,838, forward strand.
AGAGTCACAGATCAGAGTCACAGATCAGAGTCACAGGTCAGAGTCACAGATCAGAGTCACAGATCAGAGTCACAGATCAGAGTCACAGATCAGAGTCAAAGATCAGAGTCACAGATCAGAGTCAAAGAACAGAGTCACAGATCAGAGTCACAGGTCAGAGTCACAGATCAGAGTCACAGATGAGAGTCACAGGTCAGAGTCACAGATCAGAGACAGATCAGAGTCACAGATCAGAGTCAAAGATCAGAGTCACAGATGAGAGTCACAGGTCAGAGTCACAGATCAGAGACAGATCAGAGTCACAGATCAGAGTCACAGATCAGAGTCACAGGTCAGAGTCACAGATCAGAGACAGATCAGAGTCACAGATCAGAGTCACAGATCAGAGTCAAAGAACAGAGTCACAGGTCAGAGTCACAGATCAGAGTCAAAGATCAGAGTCAAAGATCAGAGTCACAGATCAGAGTCACAGATCAGAGTCAAAGAACAGAGTCACAGATCAGAGTCACAGGTCAGAGTCACAGGTCAGAGTCACAGGTCAGAGTCACAGATCAGAGTCACAGATCAGAGTCACAGATCAGAGTCACAGGTCAGAGTCACAGGTCAGAGTCACAGGTCAGAGTCAGTTCTGGAAATGTTTTGAATAAATGATTTATTATCTTTCATTTATATTTTGATTATATTTTACAGTTTAAAATCGTATTTTATTTTTGTATTCTTCAAAGTTCAAGACCAGAACGTGAACTTTGTGGTTGAATAGTGTTTTAAATGATCAGAACTGTCGTCTGGCTCCAGAAGGATGTCGCGTGTCTACAGACGGGAAAGCCTTCTGAGGCACGTTTGTGATTTTGGGCTTTAGAAATGAGATGAAATGAATAATCCTATTGTTCTCTGCAGGTCTGATTCCTTCCGTAACTTCGTGGACTCCTGCCTGCAGAAGATTCCCCAAGACCGGCCTACCTCTGACGTGCTGCTGAATGTGAGAACCAATCCAGCTTCATCTCACCAAACGTAAACCCTTCGTCTTCATCGCTCATGTTGCCGTCTCCTTCCTTCCCTCCCTCCCTCCTTCCCTCCTTTCTCCTCTGCAGCATCGCTTCCTTTGCCGCGAGCGTCCTCTGACGGTCATCATGGACCTGATCGCTCGCACCAAAGACGCAGTGAGAGAGCTCGACAACCTGCAGTACCGCAAGATGAAGAAGATCCTCTTCCAGGAGACGCAGCAGAACGGGCCCGTGTCCGAGGGAGGGGACGATGAGGAGGTGAGGAAGAGGGGAAGTCCTAGTGTGGACTGGGAGGAAGGGAGGAGGAAAGAGGAGACTGAGGAGGAAAGAGCACAAAGAGAGGAAGTATAAAATAGAGACGCTTGAGTCATCAGAGATTCAAATAGACACAAATACACCGATACTTTTTCAAAACAGATATTTTCATCTGCGTTTAAGAAATAGCAGCTTTGCTGCTCTGGTTTGTTGTCCCGTGACTGTTGGTCTCAGATGAATCAATCATGACTTCACAGTTTCACAATTTAATGTTTTTACACAATCTGGTGAAAGTGAACTCTTTATTAGAGGAGACATTTATAATGAGAACATGGAGAATCAAATGTTTTGATGAAATTTTAAGCTTTTGTTCGGTTGCTTTTTCTGAAGGAACCGTTCGTCACACATGATGTGTTCAAGGACTGTCTGAAAGATGAAAATCTGACAATAATGAGCTTCTGGTTGTGATGAACGATGTAGTTTTGGTTATTGTTGAAATAAAACATGCTTTTCTATCTCGCCGGTGGGCTTTGGGGTTCAGAGGTTAATACATGTCTCTCTGCAGCTGAATCCAGTATGTGTGTCTTTGTGTCTTTGTGTCAGGAGGTGGAGACGTACCTTCTGCGGACGGGAACAGTCAACAGCATGGAGAGCTCCCAGTCGGTGCCCAGTATGTCCATCTCGGCCAGTTCCCAGAGCAGCTCGGTCAACAGTCTGGCCGACGCCTCCGACGACAGCAGCAACGAGATGGCCATGATGCAGGAGGGCGAGCACACCGTCACCTCCAACAGCTCCATCATCCACCGACACACGGTACACAAACACACCTCCAGCAGCTCCATCATCCACCGACACACGGTACACAAACACACCTCAAACAGCTCCATCCTCCACCGACACACGGTACACAAACACACCTCCAACAGCTCCATCCTCCACCGACACACGGTACACAAACACACCTCCAACAGCTCCATCCTCCACCGACACACGGTACACAAACACACCTCAAACAGCTCCATCATCCACCGACACACGGTACACAAACACACCTCCAACAGCTCCATCATCCACCGACACACGGTACACAAACACACCTCCAACAGCTCCATCATCCACCGACACACGGTACACAAACACACCTCCAACAGCTCCATCATCCACCGACACACGGTACACAAACAGCCTGAACTCCTCATCGCCTGTAGAAACATCAGAGCTTTAGTAGCCATTGAGGTTCAACGGATCATAAATCACGGATCAGATCAGAACAAATACTAACAATATAGATGTTTATATATAATGAATATAACTTTTAGAGATCATTGATCCCTACCACCACCTCCTCTTCCTCCTCCTCCTCTTCCTCAGGGTCAGGATAACATCTATGATGACCCCTACCAGCCAGAGATGGACCAACCTCAGGCTCCCTCAGCTGGACGCCGTCGAGCTTATTACCGCAACCGGGACCACTTTGCCACCATCCGAACCGCCTCCTTGGTAAGTCTTCCTCCTCCTCCTCTTCCTCTTCCTCCTCCTTGAGGTTTTTGTTGATTTTCTGGTAAAAATGAATCCAGATTCTCATCATGTGTGAATCTAAATCAGTCAAAGTTAAAGACTTTGTTCTCGTATTCCTCCCCCCGTACCTCCCCCCTCTTCACAGGTCACCCGTCAGATCCAGGAGCACGAGCAGGGCTCGGCTCTGCGGGAGCAGATGTCCGGGTACAAGCGCATGAGGCGGCAGCACCAGAAGCAGCTGATGGGGCTGGAGAACAAGCTGAAGGCGGAGATGGACGAGCACCAGCTGAAGCTGGACAAAGAGCTGGAGAACCAGAGGAACAGCTTCTCCACCGAGGCCGACAAGCTGTCCAAGAAGCACCAGGCCATCCTGGAGAAAGAGGTGACGCTAAATCAGAATCAGAACCAGAACCGTTTATTGCCATGGTATGTTGAACATACAAGGAATTTGGCGTGACGGGAGGTGCAAACATTTAACAATCAACAACAATCAGTGCAAGTAGAAACATATTCAAATTTACAAGAGATATAAAATAAAGTAAGATATAAAATAAATGAAATATAATATAAAATAAATGAAATATAAAATAAATGAAATATAAAATAAATGAAATATAAAATAAAGTGAAATATAAAATAAATGAAATATAAAATAAAGTGAAATATAAAATAAAATTAAATATAAAATAAAGTGAAATATAAAATAAAGTGAAATATAAAATAAATGAAATATAAAATAAATGAAATATAAAATAAAGTGAAATATAAAATGAATGAAATATAAAATAAAGTGAAATATAAAATAAATGAAATATAAAATAAAGTGAAATATAAAATAAATGAAATATAAAATAAAGTGAAATATAAAATAAATGAAATATAAAATAAAGTGAAATATAAAATAAAGTGAAATATAAAATAAAGTGAAATATAAAATAAATGAAATATAAAATAAATGAAATATAAAATAAAGTGAAATATAAAATAAAGTAAGATATAAAATAAATGAAATATAAAATAAAGTGAAATATAAAATAAAGTGAAATATAAAATAAAATGAAATATAAAATAAAATAAAATATAAAATAAATGAAATATAAAATAAAGTGAAATATAAAATAAAGTGAAATATAAAATGAAATATAAAATAAAATGAAATATAAAATAAAGTGAAATATAAAATAAAGTGAAATATAAAATAAAGTGAAATATAAAATAAAATGAAATATAAAATAAAATAAAATATAAAATAAAGTGAAATATTAAATAAAGATGAAATATTAAATAAAGATGAAATATTAAATAAAGTGAAATATAAAATAAAGATGAAATATAAAATAAAGTGAAATATTAAATAAAGATGAAATATAAAATAAAGTGAAATATTAAATAAAGTGCACAAACGAACAGATAACATGACTTTAAACAAGTGAGCTGTAAAGAGCCTGTTGACGTCTCTCTCCAGGATAGAGCGAGTCGTCACTGGGGAGGGGGGAGGGGGGGCACACTGTGATGGGTGATAAAAGTTGGGACTCATGCTGCGTTCACACCGGTCGCGTTTATTTTTTGACGCGCGTCGAGATTACATACAAAGTCTATGCACAGACGCGATGAGACTGGCGCTCCGCGATTTTGCGATGGCGCGGCGCGTTGGACGCGTTATTGCGGCGTGGTGGACGCCGCAAAATCGCCAACGCGCGAGTTGAAATTTTTCAACTTCTGCGAAATAATCGCGTGACGCTGTGGCGCGATAGCCTATCAGCGTTGAGTTGCTCCCCCTGTCATCACTGACTTCCTGCCGTTGTTGAATCAGGAAATAAATCCTGTAGCCGTCTGTGTTCACCCAGAGCTCTGATACCTCATATCAATAGAGACCGGACCAAACTATGTGTATACATGTGTGTGTGTGTGTGTGTGTGTGTAAACCATACGGTACAAACAATGAATAGACGCTGCCGTATTTACGTCTACATGACGTTATTGAGTGCTGGTGGAGCTGCTACGATGTTAGCATAGCCTAGCACCGATCCATCAGAGCTCCATTGAGAAGACAAGTCGCCTACAAATCGGTATCATTATGTAGTTATTTCGGAGTCCCTTTTTGTCGGTTTATTTTCCGTTGAATTACAGCCAAATCAGTTTATGTTGTGTTCCTACAGCTGTAGTAAACAGCGACCGGTGGCTTGCTAGACACAGTGAATACAGCTCGATGAAATCCACGGAGCTCCTCTGAACAATATTATGACCAGACATGACGGCGTTTGGCATTCCGACGTTTGAGGGACTTCCACAACACGTACAAAGCAGCAATTGTCCTTATTCCTTTCACGGTTGAAAGCGGAAAGAAATGTCGGCCAGGTGAACGGCTTCCAGGACGATAAACCACGCCCCCTCTCCGGCACGGAGCGATTTTGCGGCGTTTGGTGTGAACACGACCGGCGGTGCGTTGGACGCGATTTTGCAGTGCGTCAAAAAATCAACGCCACCGGTCTGAACGCAGCATAAGTCCGCTGGAGTTGTACCCCTGATGTTCATGAGCTCATCTCTGGTGAAAGAGCTCCGGGTATCTCAGCATAAAACTGAATTAACGACGAAAACAACACAAAACAATGCGCACCAACACGTCGAGGCAGCCGTCCGCGGCGCCATCTTATTTTATTTATTTCATTTATTTAAAAGGGACCGTGTACAGTTTAAACATAAATGTCTCCATTCGATGCACTGTACCAGATTATATCTTAAGCTAATTTGCATCTGCAGTCCCTTGGCAGGTCAAACAAGGACAAGACAACAACACAGTAAAAGGAAAATATAGAGATATACCACAAAAAACATACAGGACACCCAATACAACACTACACACAAATAGCACATCAAAAATTTTGTGTCAATAAAATCAAATCATAAAAGACCACAAGAATTGAGGTCAGTGTATCTTATCTTATCTTGATGTAAGAAGAGACCGTTGCTAATTTATTAATGTCTTATATTCATCACTGATATCTGTTTCATATTAACGTGAAAACATCTCCTTCAAACTACTGGATTTATTCTAGTTTATCACCAAAACTACATTTTACAGATGACATGTGAACACATCACGATAACGTTATAATGAACCTTCAGCCAGTACTCATGTTCACTGAGCAGAGCCTGAAGGCATCATCATGTAACTGAAGTGAACCTCCGTTGGATAGCCGTTAGCGGTGCTGCTAACGTTACTAGCTCTCCTGCTGTTGGTTAGCTGTTAGCGGTGCTGCTAACGTTACTAGCTCTCCTCCTGTTGGTTAGCCGTTAGCGGTGCTGCTAACGTTACTAGCTCTCCTCCTGTTGGTTAGCCGTTAGCGGTGCTGCTAACGTTACTAGATCTCCTCCTGTTGGTTAGCCGTTAGCGGTGCTGCTAACGTTACTAGATCTCCTCCTGCTGGTTAGCCGTTAGCGGTGCTGCTAACGTTACTAGCTCTCCTCCTGTTGGTTAGCCGTTAGCGGTGCTGCTAACGTTACTAGCTCTCCTCCTGTTGGTTAGCCGTTAGCGGTGCTGCTAACGTTACTAGATCTCCTCCTGTTGGTTAGCCGTTAGCGGTGCTGCTAACGTTACTAGCTCTCCTCCTGTTGGTTAGCCGTTAGCGGTGCTGCTAACGCTACTAGCTCTCCTCCTGTTGGTTAGCCGTTAGCGGTGCTGCTAACGTTACTAGCTCTCCTCCTGCTGGTTAGCCGTTAGCGGTGCTGCTAACGTTACTAGCTCTCCTCCTGCTGGTTAGCCGTTAGCGGTGCTGCTAACGTTACTAGCTCTCCTCCTGCTGGTTAGCCGTTAGCGGTGCTGCTAACGTTACTAGCTCTCCTCCTGTTGGTTAGCCGTTAGCGGTGCTGCTAACGTTACTAGCTCTCCTCCTGTTGCTTTAAACACTGATTGGTTGTTTACAATGAAACATGATCAGAGATCAGAGACTAGAAACACATGTTGTACAGAGTCAGTGAAACTTTATTTCAATCTGATGGTTAACGGTAAATAATCAGCGGTTCAGATAATAATGAAAATAAATATGAAACATTTGAAATCATACCCTCTAAACTTTGTAAAACGTACATCTGATTTAAGTTGAAATCGAACGTTATGACTGAGCTCGTTTAGATGTGAAGTGTCATCTGATGTTTTCTGACCCTCGGCCTCTTTGTTTCGTGTCCTGCAGGTGAAAGCAGCTCTGACAGAAGAGAAGAAGTTCCAGCAGCACATACTGGGCCAGCAGAAGAAAGAGCTGACCAGTTTACTGGAGTCACAGAAACGACAGTACCGCCAGCGCAAAGACCAGCTGAAAGAGGTCACAACCAGAACGCACACAGGTAGAAATCACTGCTGCGCGACCGAGAAACGGTAGAATAAGTCGCTCTTCTTCGTCTGAACAGGAGCTGAGTGAGAACCAGTCGACCCCGAAGAGGGAGAAGCAGGAGTGGCTGATCCGTCAGAAGGAGTGTCTGCAGCAGATGCAGGCGGAGGAGGAGGCCAGCCTGCTGCGGAGGCAGCGGCAGTACTACGAGCTGCAGTGTCGCCAGTACAAGAGGAAGATGCTGCTGGCTCGACACAACCTGGAGCAGGATCTGCTGAGGGAGGTACGGACTGTCACTTCAGAATAAAGGTCCTGCTCCTCTATGAACAGAACCATGATGACTAGAAGTAGAGAGAACTAGAACAACAGTTATGATGTCATCAATCATAAAAAAAGAACAAAAACACACAAGTTGAATTTCTTTGATGATTTATTTTACTACGTCCTAAATTATCTTCTAGCTAGTTATAAAACGAGGCAAGTTTACTTTAATTAGACTTGAGAATAAATCTGATTGGACGTCAACAACTCGCTTATTTAATCCGATTTTATTCATCATAAACGATCATAAACGTTTGTGGTTATGTTTTGGTAAAAACTCGTCTTATTCTATAGAACAAAAATACTCAAAGAACCAGGTTTTAAATTAGATGATTTCCTGAAATCGTCCACTGATACTTTGTAGGAACATAAAAGACAATTTAACGCTTCTTATTCTGCGTTCTTCTTCTTCTCTCCCTCCTCCCGTGTTTCTGCCGGTCCTCCACCAGGACCTGAACAAGAAGCAGACCCAGAAGGACCTGGAGTGCGCCATGCTGCTGCGGCACCACGAGTCCACCCAGGAGCTGGAGTTCAGGCAGCTGGGTTCGGTGCAGCGGACCCGGGCCGACCTGATCCGAACGCAGCACCAGACCGAGCTGACCAACCAGATGGAGTACAACAAGCGCCGCGAGCAGGAGCTGAGGCAGAAACACACCGTGGAGGTCCGGCAGCAGCCCAAGAGCCTCAAAGTAAGAACGGAACCTGAGACCAAGTGTGGAGAACGTCATGGTGATTCAACCCTCTAAACCCCAAAGCAGCGCCAGTCACATTTTACTCTCTGTGGCCTTGTTAAGAATCCGCTTCAGCTCTCAAATCAAACATGGCTCCTTTTAAACTTCAGCATGTTGATTTAATTCAGATCAAATCAATAAAGCAAATATCAAAAGCCCTCACTGATTGTAATTAACACCTTGTTTCAGTCCAAAGAGCTGCAGATCAAGCGTCAGTTCCAGGAGACCTGTAAGATCCAGACCCGTCAGTACAAAGCCCTGAGGAACCACCTGCTGGAGAGCACTCCCAAATCCGACCACAAGGCCGTCCTCAAACGCCTCAAAGAGGAGCAGACGCGTAAGCTGGCCATCCTGGCCGAGCAGTACGACCACTCCATCAACGACATGCTGTCCACACAGGCTGTGAGTAAGGCAAGGAAACCCCGCGCACCTGCAGCACCTTCGGCACCCGAACCTCAACACAACCGCAGAACCAAGAAATTACTAATTCGTAGAAATCCCATGAAAATATTTTGTATGTTATCAACGTAATCATGAATGAGGAGAGCGGCAGATGGATGAGTCAACAAACAGACATCTTTCACTTTGTTCTCTAACGTAGTAACATGCGTAACGTAGTAACATGCGTAACGTAGTAACATGCGTAACGTAGTAACATGCGTAACGTAGTAACATGCGTAACGTAGTAACATGCGTAACGTAGTAACATGCGTAACGTAGTAACATGCGTAACGTAGTAACATGCGTAACGTAGTAACATGCCTAACGTAGTAACATGCGTAACGTAGTAACATGCGTAACGTAGTAACATGCGTAACGTAGTAACATGCCTAACGTAGTAACATGCCTAACGTAGTAACATGCCTAACGTAGTAACATGCGTAACGTAGTAACATGCGTAACGTAGTAACATGCGTAACGTAGTAACATGCGTAACGTAGTAACATGCGTAACGTAGTAACATGCGTAACGTAGTAACATGCCTAACGTAGTAACATGCCTAACGTAGTAACATGCGTAACGTAGTAACATGCGTAACGTAGTAACATGCGTAACGTAGTAACATGCGTAACGTAGTAACATGCCTAACGTAGTAACATGCCTAACGTAGTAACATGCGTAACGTAGTAACATGCGTAACGTAGTAACATGCGTAACGTAGTAACATGCGTAACGTAGTAACATGCCTAACGTAGTAACATGCGTAACGTAGTAACATGCGTAACGTAGTAACATGCGTAACGTAGTAACATGCGTAACGTAGTAACATGCGTAACGTAGTAACATGCGTAACGTAGTAACATGCGTAACGTAGTAACATGCGTAACGTAGTAACATGCGTAACGTAGTAACATGCGTAACGTAGTAACATGCGTAACGTAGTAACATGCCTAACGTAGTAACATGCCTAACGTAGTAACATGCCTAACGTAGTAACATGCGTAACGTAGTAACATGCGTAACGTAGTAACATGCGTAACGTAGTAACATGCCTAACGTAGTAACATGCCTAACGTAGTAACATGCCTAACGTAGTAACATGCGTAACGTAGTAACATGCGTAACGTAGTAACATGCGTAACACGCCTAACGTAGTAACACGCGTAACGTAGTAACACGCGTAACGTAGTAACACGCGTAACGTAGTAACACGCTTAACGTAGTAACACGCCTAACGTAGTAACACGCGTAATGTAGTAACATGCTTAACGTAGTAACACGCCTAACGTAGTAACACTCGTAACGTAGTAACATGCTTAACGTAGTAACACGCCTAACGTAGTAACACTCGTAACGTAGTAACATGCTTAACGTAGTAACATGCGTAACACGCCTAACGTAGTAACATGCGTAACGTAGTAACATGCTTAACGTAGTAACATGCGTAACACGCCTAACGTAGTAACATGCGTAACGTAGTAACATGCGTAACACGCCTAACATGCGTAACACGCCTAACGTAGTAACACGCCTAACGTAGCGACATACGTAACTGAAACATGTTGCTGGACGCACGAAAAATGACTGATTTGAATAAGTTTTCATACGAACTGTTTATTTAAAGTGACAGAACACACAATCAACGTTTGTGTGAACGTGTCAGTGAAGTGACGGGAAACACAAACGGTAACATTTTAAATAACACAATAGATAAATAATCTTTCTGTTTATTGAAGAAGAAGAAAAGAAAATCTGATTAAGAAACGTACGTGAACATAATTTTCCTGTCATCGTCATCATCATCCTGACGCTCTTCTTCTTCTTGGTCCCCCCCCCCCCCCACAGCTGCGTCTGGATGAGAACCAGGAGGCTGAGTACCAGGTCCTGAGGATGCAGCTGCAGCAGGAGCTGGAGCTGCTGAACGCCTATCAGAGCAAGATCAAGATCCACACCGACACCCAGCACGAGAGGGAGGTGAAGGACCTGGAGCAGAGGGTGTCCATCCGCCGGGCGCTGCTGGAGCAACGGGTAGGAAACGGGTTTCACATTCTATCCATCAAATGTGTCCGATCGATGCTTCTCCAGCTGTGACTCATTACTGTCATCGAATAATCTGCTGATTATTTTAACTTTAGAAGGTTGGAAAATAGTGGAGAAATGACAAAAAACAAACCCAAAAGTTCTTCGGTTTATTATCAGATCATCAGACGATCGAAGCCCATGTCCCCACCGTAATGATGAGATAGAAAGTCAATGGGCTTCCATACCAGACTGGTGCTTCTGTAGATGTTTGTTGTTGACTGCGTCCCTAACGGCGTAAACGTGTGTCGTCAGATCGAGGAGGAGATGCTGTCCCTGCAGAACGAGCGCTCGGAGCGGATCCGGACCCTCCTGGAGCGCCAGGCCCACGAGATCGAGGCCTTCAACTCGGAGAGCATGCGTCTGGGCTTCAGCAACATGGCGCTGAGCGGCATCCCGGCCGAGGCCTTCAATCAGGGCTACCCGACGCCCAGCCCGTCCTCGGGCTCCGGCGGCTGGCCCTCCAGGCCGGTGCCTCGCTCCGGCAGCCACTGGAGCCACAGCGTGCAGAACTCGGTGACCACGCCGTCGTGGCGCAGCCAGAACCACGGAGGAGGCGGCAGCTTCATCCGCGCAGAGTCCATCACCTCCTCCCACGGCCTCGGCCGGGACAGCGAGATGCACAAGAGCAGCATCAGGGACCACCCGTCCTCCTCTTCCTCCCACTCCTCCTCTTCCTCCTCCCACCACCACCAACAGCACCAGCAGCAGCAGCAGCAGCAGCAGCAGCACTACCTCCCCCAGCACTACCAGCACCACCAGAGCACGCCGCAGCTGTACCGCGAGAGCCACGACGGCCGGGAGCGCGACCGCTCCAGAGAGTGGGTGGGAGGAGGAGGAGGAGGAGGAGGAGGAGGTGGCGGCAGTGGAGGTGGCAGCGGCGGCCACTACCCCCACCACTCCCAGCTGCACCACCATCACCACCACCTCGCCACACACACCTCCTCCCAGTCCTTGGCTCTCCTGCCTCCCCCGCCGCCGCCTCCCCCGATCTCCATCTCCTCCTCCCCGCCCTCCTCCGCCTCCTCCTCTTCGTCGTCTCAGGGAGGCTACGGCGGCGGCCTGAGCATCAGGGGCCCCGGCCTGATGGCCCTCAGGAACAGCCCCCAGCCTCTGAGGAGGACGGCCTCCGGAGGGCCGGGGGGAGGCGGGGGGAGCGACGGAGGGCTGAGCCGGAGCACATCGGTCACCTCACACATCTCCAACGGGTCGCACCTCTCTTACTCCTGAAACTCCGCCTCCTGAGATCTGACAGAGAGAATTTAAGCCGTCAGTTTGTTTTAAGAGGAAATGTAAAAACACATTTTAAATGTAGATTTAAACATCTTGTTACTTTAAATTGTTGCTGATGCTCAACAATAAAAAGAGAGGAAGACATTTCAATTTTTTATATAAGTTAGGACAGATAAAACCCCCGAGTATTAAGATGGCTGTTAGAAAGAAGCTGCACAGGAACAGTGACCAAAACAGAACCAGTAAAGATAAAAGAGAACCTGCTGCACAGTTCTGAGGGTGCTTTCAAAGACCACTGTAAACTATGTAAATAACGGTTGTTTGTCTTTGATCTGTAACTGTTTCATACGTTTTTCTTTTGCAGCGATAAATAAGATTCTGTCAACTGAAGAAACACACTTACACCTGTTTGACCCGAGTGACTCCGCCCCTTCTTAAAGGGTCTTCTTAAAGGGACAGTCCGACATTTTATCCACAGCTGAGCTCGTTGTGCTGCTTTAGTGAGAGGACGAAGAGGAAGAGCTCTTCGTCAATGCTGAGATTAAAAACGCTGAATAGTTTCAGGTTTGAGGCGTAAAATCCTCCAAAAATATCATTTTATTTTCTGATTAAGTTTAAAATAACAAGACAAGGAAAGTTTATTCATAAAAACACATTTCAGACACAAATACTTAAAATAAGAGATTTAATACCAGACATTAATTACATTCATACAAATAATTCTGCTTTTTGATTCACACCATTGGTTCTTAAACCGTGTTTTTATCGACAGAGAGAGAGAGATACTCCACAATCTGTACATCTTTGTGTACTTGTACTCGTGATCTAATCGACTTTGTGGTAGAAACGATGTATTAAGAGTTCTGACTCTTTAATCTTAATAAATCTTTAAGTTTCTGTTCTGAACTCTCAGAAAACAGAAACCGATTATTCTCCAAATTCATCTTTTGTTCCATAAAATGTCAGAAAATAGTGAAAAATGTTCGTTTTCTTAACGTCATTCACTTTGATGTGATCGAAAACATTTAAACAAAACCTATTGTTATAATAGTTGGCGATTCTTTTTCCGTCTATCAACTTATTAATTATTGGTCTAATTGATTGGTCAGCTGATCGTTACAGGTTTTATTCCGGTGATCTCGTCGGACTCGACTTAAAACTGCAAATAAGAAAACGTCTCAAAATGTTGGACTGTTCCTTTAAAGGACGCCGGAGAGTTTTAGAGCGAGCAGTGTGTGTGTGTGTGCGTGCGTGTGTGTGTGTGTGTGCGTGTGTGTGTGTGTGTGCGTGCGTGCGTGCGTGCGTGTGTGTGTGTGTGTGTGTGTGTGCTGTCGGCTCCCCTCCTCCGTAGTTTCCCTTCCTCACAGTCTTCATGTGTAGATGAGAACAAGATCATCAGATGAAGAGATGAGAAGATGAAGATGATGGAGAAGATGAGATGGTGTTGCGTTTACAGACGGGTTCGGCTGCGTGGACGTTTGTGTACAGACATTTGTATGAATACCATGAACACTATTTATATAAATGTGAGAAACCTGACGATTGTTCCCTCTAACGTGTCCGTGGAGCACGACCGGAGTTACAAACGATCAGAAGGATTCCAGACGTCATTAGTTCCTCTACTGCAGCTGGAATATTTATGTCTACGCCCATTTTTTAAAGATGTAATTGCCATTGTTGACCACTAGGTGGGGGTAAGAGTTACTGTGATAGAGCTATAGCAGACCTTCTGAGGAGGACTACGTTTCCCAGCATTCCTCTGGAGGGCTACACTTCTGGGCCTGCCATCCACTTTGTTGTTTTTTGAGCCAGTATTAAGATGTGGAGCGTCGACACAGCTGAATATTAATAATAACGTTTTCCAGTTTGGTGCCATGTTTTTATTTCAGTTTTTTAAATTTCTTTATTTCTTCAGTCGTGTGAAGAATAAACACAAACTGTAAAATATGGAGCCGCAAAGTGTTCACTGTTACATCATTTAAATAGATTTATGGATTTAAGTTCTGTGAAATCTATAACCACCAACGATTAACAACAATTAACAGAAATTGCTCATTTTGACGAAAAGATTTTTATTTCATTATAAACATTTTACTCTTTTTTTAAACGTATTTAATTTAGGTGTTTTGCTCAGTGACGACTCGTATTTAATCGTTTTTTTTTAATTCACAATATTTTATTTCATAATGACGACGACGACAAAAAAGGCTTTTTAAAATAGACGTATTTATATTTCCTGAACGATGAAAAGATTTAGTTGCATATTCCTATAATTATTTAATTATTTGACTTCATGATATAAATAGTTCTAGGGATGTAAATTATAAAAATGTGAAGAAAATTATTAAAACTCTTCAAACATTTTTATTTTTTTTTAGATTTGGCTTAAATTCCATTTTACTTCATGAAATGTTTTATTTTATTATTAAAAGAAACATGAAATATAAATATTGAAAATAACATTTCGTGATGAGTTCAGGTTTCACTGATGAATGATTTGTTGATGTGTGTGTATGTATGTATATATATATATATATATTTATATGTATATATATAAAGTCATGTTCTTATTGGTGTATGTGATGCTGAACACTTTGTGGATCTTTATGATTTATAACAAAACTAAAGTCTTCGCTTTGTTTCTCGTCTCGTTGATGTTTTGAGACAGAAATACGAGAAGAAGCTGGAAAATGTTTTTTAAATGTCGTGCTGGACGTTAAATCCCTCGAGGGACGTTTGTGAGATTTCATTTTGCCAACTGTAGTTTTATACTTTATATTTTAAACGTTTTATTCTGTAAAGAGTTTGAGAGCCGATCGTTCCGGAGTCGTTTTGCCATTTAAAGCTGTGAGCAGTTCACTGACATCAGGATTTCTGTGTTCTCTCGTCCTCAACTTTTAGGGAACGTTTTGGGAAATGTTCTTCTTCTTTGTCAGATTAACGCAGCAGATGTTTATGTTTATTAATGTGCAGATTAGTTTCTCATATTTAAGAGCTGAAAATTAGTTTCATGAAACAAGATTTTTCATTTTTGATTTATCTCAAATGTTTAAACTTTCTCTGTTTCACATCTCTAACAGAATGTATTTTCACATTTTACAAAGTAAACAATCGATAAATTAAAGATAAGATCTGCAGGTTAATCAATAAACGTCACTACGCCGCCTGATTATTGATCTGTTTTTGTTTTTATGATTCATTTATTGTTTCATAAAATATTCCTTAAATGTCTCGTTTTTGTCCGAGCAGCAGATTTTCAGTTTGTCACATAAAACAGAGAAAATGAATGAATTGATGATTAATCTGTCGGTTGATTTAAGTTATTATTTCAGCTCATTTATTCAATAAACCTAAAACTGAACTCTGTGGTGCGTTCAGGGACAGTTTGACATCAGAAAGCTGAAGAAGCAAATGTGATCCAGAAGAGAAACAACAAACAAACTTGTTGAAAAATTAGCATATGGACAAAAAACGAGCACATTTCCCAAAATGCATTGCTGTGATGAAGAGTTCCTTTACTTTGTTTTTCATGTCGGTCCAAAATGTTTCCTCCAGAAACAGAGACACCCTCCGACTGTTTGTTTGTTTGAGGCCAGCAGGAGGATGAATCGACAGGAAGGATGAAGATGATGAAGATGAGTCTGTATAAATGTGGATGGATGGATTTAAAGCCGTTTTTACAGCAGGAGGTCGAGTTTAAGACGTTCAGGTTCAAAATGTTTGAGAGACCAGTTGTACAGAAACGTAACAGAATAATTTTGGAGAAATAAATGAAGAAAAACTGAAGTTTGTTTGTTTTCATGTTGGACTTCATTAACAAACGTTTTATTTTTGTGTTAAAAACCTTAGACCACCACTTATTTAACATCAATGTCCTTAAATCCATAAATCTTTATGTCAAATATACATTTTTCAAAGTTATCAGCCGAGAAAAATATTGAATTTTATTGTAGATAATTCATTTTGTTTATTAAAATGTAATTTTCCTTCAACATCAAATTATTTGATTAAATATAATCATCTGCAGCATATTTTACAAACATGTAGGGCCCCGCCAGAATAAAAGTGCAATTCTTTCTTTTATCATGTTTCAAGTAAAGTGAATAAAAAATATAATTATATATGTATGTGTATATATACATATATGTATGTATATATATACATATATGTATATATATACATACATATATGTATATATAGTGTGTCAGAGTGGCTGATGTTTAATCATCTATGATTCCGGTAGTGATCCTCTTTTGAACCGGAAGCGGTTATTAACTGCTTTTTATCATGTTGGAATAAAGGTTAAATATTTAACTGCAAAGTAGTAATGCGTGTTTGAAACCTGAATGTTTTTGCATTAAATCATTCTGAGATGTTTGTTGAAACTGATTGGATGTGGCACAGCCCTAACTAGAACATGTTCCACCAGACGCCACTGAGTAAAACGTTATTAACATTATTTCATCTGGAACCAGCAAATGTTTTTACATGAATTTAATTTGAAAACTAAACATCATTTTTTATGAACTCATGTGTTTTCTGTGTAAAAATATTTATTTGAAAAGTAATTAAATCTATCAGATACATTTAGTGAAGTAAAAAGTAAAATATTAACCTCGTGAAGTAGTACAAGTACCATAAATGTGTACTTGAGTACAGTATCCTTCTTGAGTAAAAGTACTAAGTTTCATTCCACTTCTCAAAATAGACAATACTTTAGAACTGCTGATGTTTTGAAACATTATTTTATTTTCGT
>JAFEUB010000489.1:137500-162500 GCA_024529925.1 Ophthalmolycus amberensis
GTCCAATTATTAACTTTTCAGACTAAAGTCTGAGCTTCATTTCTTTATTACATCACAATATCAAATGACAAAGAATAATGTCTCATCACGCTTCACTCGGATCGTTTTATTTCTCCTGATATCAAACAGACTCAGAGTCACAAAGTGTTCCAGAGGAACAAATAACATATTCATCTAAATATGAATGATATTATAACAATAAGCTGTAGAAGGAACAAAGCAACAGAGCTACGTCACAATCTGTCATCTGATAACTCTATTGATCTGTTTCCTCTAATAAAGCACTTCTCTGTAACTTTATAAATCATTTAAACTTACGAGTTACAGAAACCTTCTCTTCAGCGTTGACTCTGGCGCCCTCTCGTGGATGTAAAGACATTACACTGACCAACAGAAGCAGTGTGAAGACATGAGAGATATTTATTCATGTGATATCTTCATGTCTTTATTAATGGTGGATTCATCTTCCAGTAACGTTTCATAGATCATTAATAACCTAAACGTTGCTCGGTACTCTCACTGCGTCTGAAACGTGAATGTTTGACGGTTCACTGTCTTCTGTGATATAATATATCATCACATTCAACATCTGAGAGCTCTGTGCAGTTAATCGGACAAACTAAGACAACCGTGACGAACATTTATCTTTTGTTATTTCCTGTGGACGAAATGTTTAAACGGTTAATCCAGAAAATAAAAGATTTATTAATTTATTATAAAAGCTTTAAAACAAACCTTTATTCCTCATTTATTTAGTTTATTATTACTATTTAAAATGTGTTGATTTGGGTGAAACTGACAACAGACCAAACAGAAAACAGCGTTTTGACTCTCGTATTCATTTCTGGAGATTCTGATAATTTATTGCTGATTATTAAATGTTTGTGTGTATTTAACATTCATAATGTTAGTTCGTTTTTTAGACGTGTTTCAGAGCTCCGAGTATTCGAACATTTAAAGACCTCGTGTGTTTCAAAGTGTTGGAATATTAATATTTGTTTTTGATGAACTCGTGTCTCAGAATGTATTATAATAATACAGTAAGAATTACAGATGTATATCAGCTGATGATATGATATGAGTGCAGGTGGTTTGACTGTGGAAATAAAGACAATAAAAAACTGATTTGTATTCTTTTCATTTACAGAAATCACATGCAGACAAAGTTTGAATTGTATTTTCCTAAATTAAGGCCGTGAATACCAGTCGAGTGTTTTACGGAAAACGATGATTATTATAATGAATTTAAAGCAAGCCTGCATGAAATTGAGTTTTTATTACTTTTTAGGATTTGGTGTAACCCACTCACAAATAGAAGCAGTGTATTTGTGTGTACATTTCTAAGTAATTAAATGCTACATTGTGTTTTTAAGGCATGCCGAATCAATGAGTTGTTCTTACTGAATGGAAAAACATAATTGTTTGTGTTTACTACGGTTATTATAATGACTTTAAAGGAAACACGTGACATTTTAAACTTGTCTGGATGGAGTTTGGTGTAACTCGCGTGGACGTCAGGTTAGAATCCAGCTGTTGCTCTTGCGCGCGTCGTTACCTTTAAGACACCGGACGGGATAAAGCTCGTTCTAACTAAACCCGACACCATCTTAGCGGAGAGAAGTTCCGGTGAACCGGGCGCGAGCACCGTTTTTATTTATCTTAAAACCGAAGAAGAGGAAAACAACCATGCCGAGCTGATTCGGTTTAAATGTCGGATTTCATTATTTGTCGGCCTACCGGGAAGCGGCGGGGGCGCGAGAGGCACTGCACGAGACGAGGTCCGCGAGGAGGGTGGGCGCGTGCTCAAAATACTTTCCCTTTAAAGCGGAGAGGGACAGAGGGGGTGAAGGAGAGATAAAAAAGAAAAGTAAGAAAGACAGCGAGGGAGGGAGGGCGCGCGAGAGGGAGAGAGAGAGAGAGAGTGTATTTAAAAAAAAAAGAGAAAGATGTCATCCCGTCGATCGAAACACCGAGGCGGAGCCATGGACCGCGGCCGACTGGGAGCTCTCTAAATCGGGGACGAGCTGTACGCAACGCCGAGGCTTTGGGACCCGACGCTGTGGCCTTTTTATTTCTTCTTCTCTTCCCCCCCCCCCCCCCTCGTGAACAGCTGCTATGATGAGCGCGACCTCCTACTCATCTTCTCTTTATAAATTATCTCTTTATTTTTGCATGCAATTCACCAGATTTGTATTACAGTCGACATAAGCAAATTCTATATTTTTTTAAAACGCACCATTAAATACAAGCATGATATCAACCATTTTGGCGCCAACAGATATGAATTCATGACTCATAGCCGAATCACTGATTAGCCGATTTAAGCTATCGTCCGCAGTCAGGACACATGTCCATCCTCTGAACCCGGACAGGTGTGGAGGAGACACGGGCCTCATAGCAGCGGTTCTTCTTCTGCTAGCTGCTAGCTGTTAGCTGCTAAAGGTTCAAACATGGACACCTCCTGGAGTAACTTCCTCTTTCAGGTGAGGCTTTAATTGATGCTCGAGCTGCTTTTGTTGTTTTGGGGAGGTTTTTTTGGGGGGGGAGGAGAAAAGAGGAGGAGAAGAGAAGAGGAGGAGGAGGAGGAGGAAGGTGGGGGTGTTTGACATCTCTGCATGGGGGGGTGTTGGGGCAGGATGGAGCTGGTTTCACCCCTCAAAATATGTTATAATACCACACTGTCAATGTATTCTGCTACAGGAGAAGTACTAATACTACTCAGTAAGAATACTCTGTTAAAGAAAAAATACTAATACCACACTGTAAAAATACTCTGTTACACAGTAAAAGTACTAATACCACACTGTTGTGGTAAAAGTACTAATACCATAGTCCAAAAAAAAGTACTAACACCACACAGTATATGTATTCTGGTATATTCATTAAAATATAGTTAAAGTATTCAAACTGTGACTGTTGTACTATTATATTTTCTCTCATTAGAGTATTATTACTCATTCATGTAAAGCAGGATTTTACTGTAGTGGTTAGTATACAGTATGTGTACTATTAACTAACAACAGTGATTCTATAATCCTGATGGATCAATAAGTTGATCTACAGACATAAAAACATGCTGTGGTCCTCTAACGAGTATTATTATAAATTAATAGTATTATTGTTAATAAACTACAGCTACAAGCGGCTGAAAGGGTGTCCAGGCTCAGCCTCAGAGAGAGGGTGAGGGAGAGGAAGGTGAGGGGGTGAGGAGGGAGAGGGGGGAGAGGGGTGAGGAGGGAGAGGAGGGAGAGGGGGGTGAGGGGGGAGAGGAGGGAGAGGGGGGTGAGGGGGGTGAGGAGGGAGAGGGGGGAGAGGGGGGAGAGGGGGGTGAGGAGGGAGAGGGGGGTGAGGGGGGTGAGGAGGGAGAGGGGGTGAGGAGGGAGAGGGGGGTGAGGAGGGAGAGGGGGGAGAGGGGGGTGAGGAGGGAGAGGAGGGAGAGGGGGGTGAGGGGGGTGAGGAGGGAGAGGGGGTGAGGAGGGAGAGGGGGGTGAGGAGGGAGAGGGGGGTGAGGGGGGTGAGGAGGGAGAGGAGGGAGAGGGGGGTGAGGGGGGTGAGGAGGGAGAGGGGGGTGAGGAGGGAGAGGGGGGTGAGGAGGGAGAGGGTGAGGGAGAGGAAGGTGAGGGGGGTGAGGAGGGAGAGGGGGGAGAGGGGGGAGAGGGGGGTGAGGAGGGAGAGGAGGGAGAGGGGGGTGAGGGGGGAGAGGAGGGTGAGGGGGGAGAGGAGGGAGAGGGGGGTGAGGGGGGTGAGGAGGGAGAGGGGGGTGAGGAGGGAGAGGGGGTGAGGAGGGAGAGGGGGGTGAGGAGGGAGAGGGGGGAGAGGAGGGAGAGGGGGGCGAGGGGGGTGAGGAGGGAGAGGGGGGCGAGGGGGGCGAGGAGGGAGAGGAGGGTGAGGAGGGAGAGGGGGGCGAGGGGGGTGAGGAGGGAGAGGGGGGCGAGGGGGGAGAGGAGCTCGGTCATCAGGAGGGAACTTGGAGTCGAGCCGCTACTCCTCCTTGTCAAAAGGAGTCAGCTGAGGTGGTTCAGCATCTAGTCAGGATGCCTCCTGAACGCCTCCCACTGGAGGTTTTCCGGGCACGTCCAACTGGGAAGAGACCCCGAGGAAGACCCAGAACACGCTGGAGGGACTACATCTCCCAGCTGGCCTGGGAACGCCTCGGGGTCCCCCAGAATGAGCTGGAACATGTTGGGGGGGTGAAGGAGGTCTGGGTCAGCCTGCTGGCACCGCGACCCGACCCGGATAAGAGGAGGAAGATGGATTATTAATATTATTATTATTAATAATCATGGAACTGTGTATTATTATAAACACATATGATTAATATTTGTGTTATAATTATTAATATGATTAATATTAGTATTATGATACTATGATTAAACAAAAAATGATGTAACTATTATCATAACTAAATATTATTATTCATAATATTGATATTAATAACGGTATGTATTTGTAATGTTATTCATAATGCCCCCCCCCTCAGACCCCGGTGGCTCACACTCAGCCTGAGGCTCCTCTTCAGACTCCTCCAGCCGAGCAGCTCAACACGCCGCCGTCCACCGTCGACACCGCCGCCCTCAGCGAGGAGCCACTTCCTGGTGAGGGGGGGAGGGGGGGGCATGGAGAGAGATGGTGATCACATGATATGTTTTATTTTGTAACTTATATGAAAACGTTATTTATACACAACATTCAACACACAGGAGATTTACATCAGAAAGGTTTAGAAACTTAAAAACAAATTGATGATTAATTCAAAGCTCAGAATCTGTGAAGACACAGAAGGACATCAGAGATAAACAGGTGAAGAACAGACAGGACTATTATGTACACCATGTAAAATATATGTGTATATATATATTTGTACATATATGTATATATACACAGAGATACAATATTCTCTTGTTGTGTCACTATTAAAGTATTAGTACACTGTTTAGTAATCAAACTGATTCTTTTTCTTACACTTTCATGTAAGTGAGACGCAAAAAAGATAATTAAATATTAAAAAATTAAAAATACAATAAACGTAAAAAAATAAAATTTAAAAATGATAAATGAGTTGTAAGAAAAACATACAAAAAAATTCAGTTAAATTAAAAGTTACACGTAAATAAATAAACCATATAAATGATGGGGTCAGTGGTAGAAAACTATAATATTCACTCATTCATTCATTCACCCATTCACTCACTTGTTCATTTACCAGAACAGAGCACATTCATCAACATGTCAGTTTCCACCTCGATGTAAACAGACGCGGTTGGAAGAGATAACTGTCGTCAGTAGTTCACCAGGTTGTGACAGTTTAGTGTCGTAACATCAGCACAACGCTACAAAACCAGCTCGATGTCTTCACTCCTGTGAGCACGGCCTCTTCACGATGCACGAGTTCTCATGACATGACGTCTCTAAACCCGATGAAGATGTAGAAGTAAACATCTTCTCCTCCGTCTCTCCTTCAGTCAAACCGCTCGTTAAACCCGGTCGACCCGCCCACATCTGTGCCACCTGCAACAAGGAGTTCAAGAACAGCTACAACCTGCGGCGGCACCAGTCGGTGCACACGGGCATCAAGATGAAGGACCGGGCGGCCCGCGAGAAGGAGGACGGAGTCAAAGGTGGACGGGTGGAGAAGCAGACCGTCCCTCTGTCGCTCCTCCACCTCACTCTGCCTCCTCCACCTCCTCCTGCTCCTCCTCCTCCTCCGGCCCAGGAGACCCTCCCCCAGCACGCCACCATCCAAGAGGGCCAGCCGGTCTCTGTGTCCATGGCCGCGCCGCCTCAACCCATCCAGGCAGCTGTTGTGGTGGTGGGCTCCATGGAGCAGGTGGGTCCTCTGGGAGACGTTGGAGACCATTCAGGGTTTTATTCACCTTTTATCTTTCCACAAAAATACCTTTTTAGTGATATATGTCTCGGGCTTTTATTGTGAAAGGTCAAAACAGAGGAAGTGGGTCTGCGCTGCCGTTTGTCAACGTTGACAAGAGTTAATAAAGTTTGCCGTTTTGAATACGTCCGCTCCTCACAACATGGTTGGTTGATGACTTTTAATTATAGAAAAAATAAAGCTTGTGTTTTTTTTTGCAGGTTTAAAAATAAACTAGAAAAAGCATTTCCTGCTGAAAATGCGTTGGAATGCTGAAAACTGAAATTAATCGCAAAAACATTGCTGAAAATAGATATCCAATTCCAAAACAAATTGCAAAAAGCTTAATAATTCAAAAAGTTTAAAGATTACAAATATGAAAAGTGATATCACACCTCTCCTGAAAGAGCTGAACATTTTGATATTTGAACAGTTTCTGTGGCTTAAAAAAATTCATCAGTGGTGATATTTGTAGTACCGTAGTATAAGTTGTAGTAGAAGTATTATTAGTATTAGAATAACTACTAGTAGTAGTAGTAGTGATATTTGTAGTTGTAGTAGAAGTATTATTAGTAGTAGAAGTATTAGTAATTAGAAGAAGACGTAGTATCAGTAGTCATAGTAATAGCTGTAGTATTGGTCGTAGTATTTAATATCACAGTAGTAGTAGTAGTAGTAGTGGTAATAGTAATGGCAGTAGAAGATGTAGCAGTAGTAGTAGTACTAGTAGCAGTCGTACTAATAGCTGTAGTAGTATTACTACTTTTAGTAGCATGAATAGTAGTAGTAGTAGCAGTTGTCGTATAAGTAATAGTAGTAGTGGTAGTAATCGCTGTAGTGGTAGTAATAATATTGATGGTAGCAGTAATAGCAGTAGCAGTAGTAGTAATAGTAGCAACAGCAAAAGTTATAGTAGAAGTAGTAGTAGCAGTAGTAGTAATACTATATTAGCAGCAGCAGTAGTAGTTGTCGCAGTATTAGTAAGAGCATTAATTATTTTAACAAAAAAGCCTAATTTTGAGCTTGTTTAAATACAGTTAATCCATGGGGCTTTTATTTTGAAAGGGTGGTGCTGGGTGGGGCTGGGTGGGGGAGAGGAGACATAATCATAATGTCTGACACCCATAAACAGAGGTTATTAAATGACAGGCTTCATCACAAGCAGTTCAGTTAGAATTCACTCTCTGGGGCTTTTATTTTACAATGGTGTGTGTGTGTGTGGGGGGGGGGGGGGGGTGGAGGAGGGGGGAAAGACCTCTAAAGATCCCTAAGACCTGAATGACTGTATGAGAGAGAGACACAGAGAGAGAGAGAGAGAGAGGGAGAGGAGTGTATGTGCGCGTGTGTCTGTGAGTCTGTGTGTTTATCAACATCACTAATTGGCTCAATCACGAACACCTGTGTGCCTGAAGCCATTTGAAAATATTCTCCATAGAGATCCCATTGAAAATAAAAAGCTTAATAATTCAAAAAGTTTAAAGGTTAGAAATATGAAAAGTCATAGCACCCCTCTGGTGAAAGAGCTGAACATTTTAATAGTTGAACGGTTTCTGTAGCTTAAAAAATGAAGGAGAAGAAGAGGTGGGACGGAAGAAATAGAAGAAGTTGAATAAAGATTCGAAGAACAATAGTTGGAATGCTTCACAGCATTCCAACAACTAGAAAATGCATTTCCTGCTGAAAATGTGTTGGAATGCTGAAAGCTGAAATTAATTGTGAAAAAATTGCTGAAAATTAAGAAATGGGAGACTATCTGTTTGAAAAATGTTGAAGCCCGAAAGCATTTAAACTGCACTGCTGAAAAACCTTCTGGTTGAAATGTCTAACTATGGTGTCTGTAGCTGAAAGTATGAGGAAGAAGAAGGCTTTGAAAGTTGAAGAAGTGTAACAGGATTTGAAGATTTTCTCCATAGAGATCCCATTCAAAAGAAAATTGCAAAAAGCTTAATTCAAAAAGTTTAAAGATTACAAATATGAAAAGTCAAAGCACCCCTCTCCTGAAAGAGCTGAACATTTTGATATTTGAACAATTTCTGTAGCTTAAACAAATTTCAGAAGTAGTGATATTTGTAGTAATAGTAGTAGAAGTTGTAGTTGTAGTAGAAGTATTATTAGCAGTAGAAGTATTAGTAGCATTAGAATAAGTAGTAGCAGTAGTGATATTTGTAATAGTAGTACTAGAAGTTGTAGTTGTAGTAGAAGTATCATTAGTAGAAGTATTAGTATTAGAAGAAGTAGTAGTGTCAGTAGTAGTAGTAATAGCTGTAGTAGTGGTCATAGTATTTAATATAACAGTAGTAGTAGTAGTAGTAAAAGTAATGGCAGTATTTGAAGTAGCAGTACTAGTAGCAGTCGTACTAATAGCTGTAGTAGTATTAGTACTGGTAGTAGCATGAATAGCAGTAGTAGCAGTTGTAGTATAAGTAATAGTAGTAGTGGTAGTAATAGCAGTAGTGGTAGTAATAATATTGATGGTAGCAGTAATAGCACTAGTAATAGTAGCAACAGCAAAAGTTGTAGTAGAAGTAGTAGCAGCAGTAGTAGTAGTAATACTAGAAATATTAGCAGCAGTAGTAGTTGTCGCAGTATTTGTAAGAGCATTCATTATTTCAACAAAAAAGCCTAATTTTGAGCTTAATGTTTACATACAGTTAATCCATGGGGCTTTTATTTTGACAGGGTGGGGCTGGGCGGGGGAGGGAGGGGGAGAGGAGACATAATCATAATGTCTGACACACATAAACAGAGGTTATTAAATGACAGGCTTCATCACAAGCAGTTCAGTTAGAATTCACTCTGTGGGGCTTTTATTTTAAAATGGCGTGTGTGTGTGTGTGTGGGGGGGGGGGGGTGGAGGAGGGGGGAAAGACCTCTAAAGATCCCTAAGACCTGAATGACTGTATGAGAGAGAGACACAGAGATAGAGGGAGAGGAGTGTATGTGCGCGTGTGTCTGTGAGTCTGTGTGTTTATCAACATCACTAATTGGCTCAATCACGAACACCTGTGTGCCTGAAGCCATTTCATGGAGATAAAACAGGGAAACACCTCTCAAACAAATCCTCAAAACTCCCATAACCGTACCTCCTATTGCTCCGATATTAATAATTGAGAGGAAGGATGACTTGAGAAACAGATCTTGTAAAAATTGTGTCTGTAGTGTAAAAAATGTGGCTGAACTGGCGATCTAGAAATGGGGTACCGTGTTCTGTGGAAGATGTTTTTGAAGCAAAATTTAACATTGGTCTCTATGGAGCAGAAAGTTGGTTTTCCTCTCAATTAACGGCTTCTGTGTCAAATGTGTAAATCTGTGGAAGAATCTCAAGCTGCTCTTCACTCTAGCGGTGACATCGCGCACTCTAAGCTGTGCAATACACACCCATTATAAAGTCAGAAAAGGGCTGAAAAATCATAAAAGTTAAATTGCTGCAGTTCAAAAAGTTTAAAAGATATCAGAAAGCTGAATCATGTGGCAATAGTTAAGGGTTTTCACAACATTGTAAAGTTTAAATGGTGTCTGTAGCTGAAAGTATGAGGAAGTTGAAGGATTTGAAAGTTGAAGAAGTTTAAGAGGATTTGAAAATATTCTCCATAGAGATCCCATTGAAAATAAAAAGCTTAATAATTCAAAAAGTTTAAAGGTTAGAAATATGAAAAGTCATAGCACCCCTCTGGTGAAAGAGCTGAACATTTTAATAGTTGAACGGTTTCTGTAGCTTAAAATATGAAGGAGAAGAAGAGGTGGGACGGAAGAAATAGAAGTTGAATAAAGATTCGAAGAACAATAGTTGGAATGCTTAACAGCATTCCAACAATAAACATTCTGGATCCTTGTAGACCAGCTGCTGTAATCACACATCGAAGGGATCTGTATCTGATAATATGGATCCTCATAGCTCCTCTCTGTCTGAGACATCCTGTACGTTTCTTCTCGTGTTGATTTTAAAAAGCTTCTTAACGTCTCATCCACAGAATCTGAACCGCCACCCCAACGCCAACCAGGTGAGGAAGAACCACGCCTGCGAGGCCTGCGGGAAGGCCTTCAGGGACGTGTACCACCTGAACCGCCACCGCCTGTCCCACTCGGACGAGAAGCCGTACTCCTGCCCCGTCTGCCAGCAGCGCTTCAAGAGGAAAGACCGCATGAGCTACCACGTCCGCTCGCACCAGGGCAGCGTGGAGAAACCCTACGTCTGTCCTCACTGCGCCAAGGCCTTCTCCCGGTACACAATGAGACATTCAGGGACCTTTTTAAAACGTAGGACAGGTCCTGTCCTCACTGCAAGTAGTGGCTTAAAGTTAATACATTAATATTGTCTCTTTAATAATAACTATTCTAACAGATAAAAACAGTTTAAGTCAGATACAAGATGTTTTATTTACATGTGAAACTCCTGTTGAACTTGATATTGAACTGTAAATATTGATCCAAGAGGTTTAAACTGTGATTAGACTGTTGAAACCGAGACTAACTAACACGTTGCCTCTTAATAAGATAAGATAATCAAAATGTGCAGGATTACAGCAGCAAAGTGGACAAAACAACAAGAGACATCAGTAGAAGAATAAACACAACAAAACAAGCAGAACAAATGTTCAGCAAAGGTAGAATAAATACGTCAATTGTAAAAAAACAACAAAAGCTAGAAATAGTATTTACTCCGATCGAGTGGTTGGATGCACACATGAGGTAGGAAATATAATGTGAGTATTTATATTGCTCATACAGACACTATATATGCGTCCTATTGGGAGCAAAGAAGCACCTTCCTGTGTCTGCTCTTATTGTGAAACTCTTGACAATGAAACAGGAAGCTGCTCCTGTTTAAATCTCAGCTTCCAGCTTTCTCCTCTTTGTCTCTGGTTTAGTTCTTACATTCAGACACACAGAGGCTTGATTGTGGTGTTGGAGGTAGAACCATGCGGTGGTCTTTAGTCACAGCTGTTTGGTTTCTTTTCTTTCAGACCGGACCACCTCAACAGTCACGTCCGACAGGTGCACTCTACAGAGAGACCGTTCAAGTGCACGGTAACGTCTTCATCTGTCTGTTTACTGGAGCTCAACCAATATGGGTTTGTGAATCACAGAGAGCACGAGGCACTGGATGAGGAGGATGAGGTGTTTGTATCTAATGGTCACATACTAAACATCGATGTGAAGCTTTAAACAAATGAAATCAAATACAATAGATGATCAGCACTGAAGTGCTCTAATAAATAATAATAAAAACAAATGATTTTAAATTGTTTACTTGATGTATATTATCTCTGAGTCTACAGGGATTATTGTTGGTAAAGAAATACAGAATAATTACTGAGCCGGGGACGAGGGTAATACACCAAGAAATGACTCTTTATTCGGTTAAAGAGGGACATTCACCAACTTTTTATAAATTTATAACTAAAGGAAAATAAAGGAAAAACTTAACTTTTTTTATATAGTATTTAAATTAAATCTCTAAAATTATAAAAAGAAAAAGTAAACGCCAATATAATCTGATACATTTACGAGAAAAACTCAATATTCCTTCAGATTATAAAATCACAAATTTACGAGAAATTGTGTTTTTAGTTTTGGTCGACAACATGGCTTCACTGTGAGGTCACGTGATGCGTGTCACTCATCAAGTGATACTTTGTGATCTGATCGATCAACAAACACGTGGTTTCAGCTCAGAGTCACCACTTTATCGTCAGCATCCAGACGTTGAGAAGGAAACAGTTGACATCATGAACATGGACGTCTCAGGTTCAATAAAACACTGACCTGTGATGCTCCTGTTTATCAGGCGGCACGAGATCCAACCAAGGTGAAGCCGTGCGGTTCCTTGATTTAAAAAAACAAACATTTTTTACCATTTTTTAATTTATGACTTTTTAATCTCAGAAGTTTCTTTTTCTCATAAATCTCTGAATGTTACTTTTCTCCAGCATGTCGTATATTTCTGATATTTGTGTTACTCGGCAGTACTTCTCTTTGGTTTGACCAGATGGAGACGTGAACTGTGAGATGATGAAAGTATCTAAGAGATATTTATATATTGTGTATATTGAAGATTGATCCTCTAATATCTGTGTTTTATCACCTCAATTTACTGGATCTTAAAAACCTGATTTGCTCTTTTCTGTTCATTTAATCCAGAATTTACTGTATGATGAAAACGTTAAACGTTACACAATACTACATTTGATTTGCTCTCTCTTTCTGCTCTCGCTTCACGTCTACGTGCACTCTCCCCCCACAGACGTGCACGTCGGCGTTCGCCACGCGGGATCGACTCCGCGCTCACCTGATCCGCCACGAGGAGAAGGTTCCGTGTCACATCTGTGGGAAGCTGCTGTCCGCCGCCTACATCACCGACCACATGAGGGTCCACAACCAGTCGCAGCACCACGCCTGTCACCTCTGCAACCGCAGTGAGTCACAATAACAGCGCGTGGAAAGATGACACAATAATAACTTCATCACGTTCTCTCTGCAGCACAAGAGACTAAATAACAAACAGGAAGTGTTTGTTTTCCAGGCTTCACCACGCTCACCTACCTGAGGGTCCACGCTCAGAAGCACCACGGTCAGGAGTGGAAGGAGAGCGGCGGGGCGCGGGGGGGCTTCGGTGGGACGGGGGCCGGCGGGGTGCTGCTGTGCCAGCTGTGCGGCGTGCAATGCAAGACGGCCACGCAGCTCCAGGGTCACATGGGCACCCACGTCAGCCAGGGAGACCCCGTCCAGGACCCCACGAGCACCACCGGCGTGGCCGTCACCGTGTCCAGTGCTAGCGCGGTGGGACTGCTAGTAACTGACTGCTCCGGCATCGGCCCCCCGCCCCACAGCTAGCACGCTGGGAGGGCGACGGGGGAGGGGGGGTGGAGGTTAAACCAGGAGGAGAGACAACATCCAACATAGGTGTGTGAATGTTTAGTCTGTAAACATGTTATTGACTGTTTTATGAAGCTTTCACTTTCTCCAGACGGAGCTGTGTGATGAATGTCCTCACGTGATGTCACTGAAGTCAAGCGACGTCATTAGACTCGAGAGACGCCATTAGACTCGAGAGACGCCATTAGACTCGAGCGACGCCATTAGACTCGAGAGACGCCATTAGACTCGAGCGACGTCATTAGACTCGAGAGACGCCATTAGACTCGAGAGACGCCATTAGACTCGAGCGACGTCATTAGACTCGAGAGACGGCATTAGACTCGAGAGACGGCATTAGACTCGAGAGACGCCATTAGACTCGAGAGACGCCATTAGACTCGAGAGACGCCATTAGACTCGAGAGACGCCATTAGACTCGAGAGACGCCATTAGACTCGAGAGACGCCATTAGACTCGAGCGACGCCATTAGACTCGAGAGACGCCATTAGACTCGAGAGACGCCATTAGACTCGAGAGACGCCATTAGACTGGAGAGACGCCATTAGACTCGAGAGACGCCATTAGACTCGAGAGACGTCATTAGACTCGAGAGACGCCATTAGACTCGAGCGACGCCATTAGACTCGAGAGACGCCATTAGACTCGAGAGACGTCATTTAGACTCGAGAGACGGCATTAGACTCGAGAGACGTCATTAGACTCGAGAAACGCCATTAGACTCGAGAGACGCCATTAGACTCGAGAGACGCCATTAGACTCGAGAGACGCCATTAGACTCGAGAGACGCCATTAGACTCGAGAGACGCCATTAGACTCGAGCGACGCCATTAGACTCGAGAGACGCCATTAGACTCGAGAGACGCCATTAGACTCGAGAGACGCCATTAGACTGGAGAGACGCCATTAGACTCGAGAGACGCCATTAGACTCGAGAGACGTCATTAGACTCGAGAGACGCCATTAGACTCGAGCGACGCCATTAGACTCGAGAGACGCCATTAGACTCGAGAGACGTCATTTAGACTCGAGAGACGGCATTAGACTCGAGAGACGTCATTAGACTCGAGAAACGCCATTAGACTCGAGAGACGCCATTAGACTCGAGAGACGTCATTAGACTCGAGAGACGCCATTAGACTCGAGCGACGCCATTAGACTCGAGCGACGCCATTAGACTCGAGAGACGCCATTAGACTCGAGAGACGTCATTTAGACTCGAGCGACGCCATTAGACTCGAGAGACGTCATTAGACTCGAGAAACGCCATTAGACTCGAGCGACGCCATTAGACTCGAGAGATGTCATTTAGACTCGAGCCACGTCATTAGACTCGAGAGACGCCATTAGACTCGAGAGACGCCATTAGACTCGAGAGACGCCATTAGACTCGAGAGACGTCATTTAGACTCGAGAGACGTCATTAGACTCGAGAAACGCCATTAGACTCGAGCGACGCCATTAGACTCGAGCGACGCCATTAGACTCGAGAGACGTCATTAGACTCGAGAGACGCCATTAGACTCGAGCGACGCCATTAGACTCGAGAGACGCCATTAGACTCGAGAGACGTCATTTAGACTCGAGCGACGCCATTAGACTCGAGAGACGTCATTAGACTCGAGAGACGCCGTTAGACTCGAGCGACTCCATTAGACTCGAGAGACGTCATTAGACTCGAGCGACGCCATTAGACTCGAGCCACGCCATTAGACTCGAGCGACGCCATTAGACTCGAGAGACGCCATTAGACTCGAGAGACGCCATTAGACTCGAGAGACGTCATTTAGACTCGAGCGACGCCATTAGACTCGAGAGACGTCATTAGACTCGAGAAACGCCATTAGACTCGAGCGACGCCATTAGACTCGAGCGACGCCATTAGACTCGAGAGACGCCATTAGACTCGAGCGACGCCATTAGACCCGAGAGACGTCATTAGACTCGAGAGACGCCATTAGACTCGAGAGACGTCATTAGACTCGAGAGACGCCATTAGACTCGAGCGACGCCATTAGACTCGAGAGACGTCATTAGACTCGAGAGACGTCATTAGACTCGAGAGACGGCATTAGACTCGAGAGACGGCATTAGACTCGAGAGACGTCATTTAGACTCGAGCGACGCCATTAGACTCGAGAGACGTCATTAGACTCGAGAGACGCCATTAGACTTGAGCGACGCCATTAGACTCGAGCGACGCTATTAGACTCGAGAGACGCCATTAGACTCGAGAGACGCCATTAGACTCGAGAGACGCCATTAGACTCGAGCGACGGCATTAGACTCGAGAGACGCCATTAGACTCGAGAGACGCCATTAGACTCGAGAGACGTCATTTAGACTCGAGCGACGTCATTAGACTCGAGAGATGTCATTTAGACTCGAGCCACGTCATTAGACTCGAGCCACGTCATTAGACTCGAGAGACGCCATTAGACTCGAGAGACGCCATTAGACTCGAGAGACGTCATTAGACTCGAGAGACGCCATTAGACTCGAGAGACGCCATTAGACTCGAGAGACGTCATTACACTCGAGAGTCGCCATTAGACTCGAGCGACGCCATTAGACTCGAGAGACGCCATTAGACTCGAGAGACGTCATTAGACTCGAGAGACGCCATTAGACTCGAGCGACGCAATTAGACTCGAGAGACGTCATTAGACTCGAGAGACGTCATTTAGACTCGAGCCACGTCATTTAGACTCGAGCGACGTCATTAGACTCGAGCGACGCCATTAGACTCGAGAGACGCCATTAGACTCGAGAGACGCCATTAGACTCGAGAGACGTCATTAGACTCGAGAGACGCCATTAGACTCGAGAGACGTCATTAGACTCGAGCGACGCCATTAGACTCGAGAGACGCCATTAGACTCGAGCGACGCCATTAGACTCGAGAGACGTCATTAGACTCGAGAGACGTCATTAGACTCGAGAGACGTCATTAGACTCGAGAGACGCCATTAGACTCGAGAGACGTCATTTAGACTCGAGCGACGCCATTAGACTCGAGAGACGTCATTAGACTCGAGAGACGCCATTAGACTCGAGCGACGCGATTAGACTCGAACGACGCTATTAGACTCGAGAGACGCCATTAGACTCGAGAGACGCCATTAGACTCGAGAGACGCCATTAGACTCGAGCGACGGCATTAGACTCGAGAGACGCCATTAGACTCGATTGACGTCATTTAGACTCGAGCGACGTCATTAGACTCGAGAGATGTCATTTAGACTCGAGCCACGTCATTAGACTCGAGCCACGTCATTAGACTCGAGAGACGCCATTAGACTCGAGAGACGCCATTAGACTCGAGAGACGTCATTAGACTCGAGAGACGCCATTAGACTCGAGAGACGCCATTAGACTCGAGAGACGTCATTACACTCGAGAGTCGCCATTAGACTCGAGCGACGCCATTAGACTCGAGAGACGCCATTAGACTCGAGAGACGTCATTAGACTCGAGAGACGCCATTAGACTCGAGCGACGCCATTAGACTCGAGAGACGTCATTAGACTCGAGAGACGTCATTTAGACTCGAGCCACGTCATTTAGACTCGAGCGACGTCATTAGACTCGAGCGACGCCATTAGACTCGAGAGACGCCATTAGACTCGAGAGACTCCATTAGACTCGAGAGACGTCATTAGACTCGAGAGACGCCATTAGACTCGAGAGACGTCATTAGACTCGAGAGACGTCATTAGACTCGAGCGACGCCATTAGACTCGAGAGACGCCATTAGACTCGAGCGACGCCATTAGACTCGAGAGACGTCATTAGACTCGAGAGACGTCATTAGACTCGAGCGACGCCATTAGACTCGAGAGACGTCATTTAGACTCGAGCCACATCATTAGACTCGAGAGACGCCATTAGACTCGAGCGACGCCATTAGACTCGAGCGACGCTATTACACTCGAGCGACGTCATTAGACTCGAGAGACGCCATTAGACTCGAGAGACGCCATTGGACTCGAGAGACGCCATTAGACTCGAGAGACGTAATTTAGACTCGAGAGACGTAATTTAGACTCGAGAGACGTCATTAGACTCGAGAGACGTAATTTAGACTCGAGAGACGTCATTAGACTCGAGAGACGTCATTAGACTCGAGCGACGCCATTAGACTCGAGCCACGCCATTAGACTCGAGAGACGCCATTAGACTCGAGAGACGCCATTAGACTCGAGCGACGCCATTAGACTCGAGAGACGCCATTAGACTCGAGCGACGCCATTAGACTCGAGCGACGTCATTAGACTCGAGAGACGCCATTAGACTCGAGAGACGCCATTAGACTCGAGAGACGCCATTAGACTCGAGAGACGTCATTTAGACTCGAGAGACGTCATTTAGACTCGAGAGACGTCATTAGACTCGAGAGATGTCATTTAGACTCGAGCCACGTCATTAGACTCGAGCCACGTCATTAGACTCGAGAGACGCCATTAGACTCGAGAGACGCCATTAGACTCGAGAGACGTCATTAGACTCGAGAGACGCCATTAGACTCGAGAGACGCCATTAGACTCGAGAGACGTCATTACACTCGAGAGTCGCCATTAGACTCGAGCGACGCCATTAGACTCGAGAGACGCCATTAGACTCGAGAGACGTCATTAGACTCGAGAGACGCCATTAGACTCGAGCGACGCAATTAGACTCGAGAGACGTCATTAGACTCGAGAGACGTCATTTAGACTCGAGCCACGTCATTTAGACTCGAGCGACGTCATTAGACTCGAGCGACGCCATTAGACTCGAGAGACGCCATTAGACTCGAGAGACGCCATTAGACTCGAGAGACGTCATTAGACTCGAGAGACGCCATTAGACTCGAGAGACGTCATTAGACTCGAGCGACGCCATTAGACTCGAGAGACGCCATTAGACTCGAGCGACGCCATTAGACTCGAGAGACGTCATTAGACTCGAGAGACGTCATTAGACTCGAGAGACGCCATTAGACTCGAGAGACGTCATTTAGACTCGAGCGACGCCATTAGACTCGAGAGACGTCATTAGACTCGAGAGACGCCATTAGACTCGAGCGACGCGATTAGACTCGAACGACGCTATTAGACTCGAGAGACGCCATTAGACTCGAGAGACGCCATTAGACTCGAGAGACGCCATTAGACTCGAGCGACGGCATTAGACTCGAGAGACGCCATTAGACTCGAGAGACGCCATTAGACTCGAGAGACGTCATTTAGACTCGAGCGACGTCATTAGACTCGAGAGATGTCATTTAGACTCGAGCCACGTCATTAGACTCGAGCCACGTCATTAGACTCGAGAGACGCCATTAGACTCGAGAGACGCCATTAGACTCGAGAGACGTCATTAGACTCGAGAGACGCCATTAGACTCGAGAGACGCCATTAGACTCGAGAGACGTCATTACACTCGAGAGTCGCCATTAGACTCGAGCGACGCCATTAGACTCGAGAGACGCCATTAGACTCGAGAGACGTCATTAGACTCGAGAGACGCCATTAGACTCGAGCGACGCCATTAGACTCGAGAGACGTCATTAGACTCGAGAGACGTCATTTAGACTCGAGCCACGTCATTTAGACTCGAGCGACGTCATTAGACTCGAGCGACGCCATTAGACTCGAGAGACGCCATTAGACTCGAGAGACTCCATTAGACTCGAGAGACGTCATTAGACTCGAGAGACGCCATTAGACTCGAGAGACGTCATTAGACTCGAGCGACGCCATTAGACTCGAGAGACGCCATTAGACTCGAGCGACGCCATTAGACTCGAGAGACGTCATTAGACTCGAGAGACGTCATTAGACTCGAGCGACGCCATTAGACTCGAGAGACGTCATTTAGACTCGAGCCACATCATTAGACTCGAGAGACGCCATTAGACTCGAGCGACGCCATTAGACTCGAGCGACGCTATTAGACTCGAGCGACGTCATTAGACTCGAGAGACGCCATTAGACTCGAGAGACGCCATTGGACTCGAGAGACGCCATTAGACTCGAGAGACGTAATTTAGACTCGAGAGACGTAATTTAGACTCGAGAGACGTCATTAGACTCGAGAGACGTAATTTAGACTCGAGAGACGTCATTAGACTCGAGAGACGTCATTAGACTCGAGCGACGCCATTAGACTCGAGCCACGCCATTAGACTCGAGAGACGCCATTAGACTCGAGAGACGCCATTAGACTCGAGCGACGCCATTAGACTCGAGCGACGCCATTAGACTCGAGAGACGCCATTAGACTCGAGCGACGCCATTAGACTCGAGCGACGTCATTAGACTCGAGAGACGCCATTAGACTCGAGAGACGCCATTAGACTCGAGAGACGCCATTAGACTCGAGAGACGTCATTTAGACTCGAGAGACGTCATTTAGACTCGAGAGACGTCATTAGACTCGAGAGACGTCATTTAGACTCGAGAGACGTCATTTAGACTCGAGCCACGTCATTAGACTCGAGCCACGTCATTAGACTCGAGAGACGTCATTTAGACTCGAGCCACGTCATTAGACTCGAGAGACGCCATTAGACTCGAGAGACGTCATTAGACTCGAGAGACGCCATTAGACTCGAGAGACGTCATTTAGACTCGAGCGACGTCATTAGACTCGAGAGATGTCATTTAGACTCGAGCCACGTCATTAGACTCGAGCCACGTCATTAGACTCGAGAGACGCCATTAGACTCGAGAGACGCCATTAGACTCGAGCGACGTCATTAGACTCGAGAGATGTCATTTAGACTCGAGCCACGTCATTAGACTCGAGCCACATCATTAGACTCGAGAGACGCCATTAGACTCGAGAGACGCCATTAGACTCGAGAGACGTCATTAGACTCGAGAGACGCCATTAGACTCGAGAGACGCCATTAGACTCGAGAGACGTCATTACACTCGAGAGTCGCCATTAGACTCGAGCGACGCCATTAGACTCGAGAGACGTCATTAGACTCGAGAGACGTAATTTAGACTCGAGAGACGTCATTAGACTCGAGAGACGTCATTAGACTCGAGCGACGCCATTAGACTCGAGCCACGCCATTAGACTCGAGCGACGCCATTAGACTCGAGAGACGCCATTAGACTCGAGAGACGCCATTAGACTCGAGCAACGCCATTAGACTCGAGAGACGTCATTTAGACTCGAGAGACGTCATTAGACTCGAGAGACGCCATTAGACTCGAGAGACGCCATTAGACTCGAGCGACGCCATTAGACTCGAGAGACGCCATTAGACTCGAGCGACGCCATTAGACTCGAGCGACGTCATTAGACTCGAGAGACGCCATTAGACTCGAGAGACGCCATTAGACTCGAGAGACGCCATTAGACTCGAGAGACGCCATTAGACTCGAGAGACGTCATTTAGACTCGAGAGACGTCATTTAGACTCGAGAGACGTCATTAGACTCGAGAGACGTCATTTAGACTCGAGCCACGTCATTAGACTCGAGAGACGTCATTTAGACTCGAGCCACGTCATTAGACTCGAGAGACGCCATTAGACTCGAGAGACGTCATTAGACTCGAGAGACGCCATTAGACTCGAGAGACGTCATTTAGACTCGAGCGACGTCATTAGACTCGAGAGATGTCATTTAGACTCGAGCCACGTCATTAGACTCGAGCCACGTCATTAGACTCGAGAGACGCCATTAGACTCGAGAGACGCCATTAGACTCGAGAGACGCCATTAGACTCGAGAGACTGCCATTAGACTCGAGAGACGTCATTACACTCGAGAGTCGCCATTAGACTCGAGCGACGCCATTAGACTCGAGAGACGTCATTAGACTCGAGAGACGCCATTAGACTCGAGCGACGCCATTAGTCTCGAGAGACGTCATTAGACTCGAGAGACGTCATTTAGACTCGAGCCACGTCATTAGACTCGAGAGACGTCATTTAGACTCGAGCGACGTCATTAGACTCGAGCGACGCCATTAGACTCGAGAGATGTCATTTAGACTCGAGCCACGTCATTAGACTCGAGCCACGTCATTAGACTCGAGAGACGCCATTAGACTCGAGAGACGCCATTAGACTCGAGAGACGTCATTAGACTCGAGAGATGTCATTTAGACTCGAGCCACGTCATTAGACTCGAGCCACGTCATTAGACTCGAGAGATGTCATTTAGACTCGAGCCACGTCATTAGACTCGAGCCACGTCATTAGACTCGAGAGACGCCATTAGACTCGAGAGACGCCATTAGACTCGAGAGATGTCATTAGACTCGAGAGACGCCATTAGACTCGAGAGACGCCATTAGACTCGAGAGACGTCATTACACTCGAGAGTCGCCATTAGACTCGAGCGACGCCATTAGACTCGAGAGACGTCATTAGACTCGAGAGACGCCATTAGACTCGAGCGACGCCATTAGTCTCGAGAGACGTCATTAGACTCGAGAGACGTCATTTAGACTCGAGCCACGTCATTAGACTCGAGAGACGTCATTAGACTCGAGAGACGTCATTTAGACTCGAGCGACGTCATTAGACTCGAGCGACGCCATTAGACTCGAGAGACGCCATTAGACTCGAGAGACGCCATTAGACTCGAGAGACGTCATTAGACTCGAGAGACGTCATTAGACTCGAGAGACGCCATTAGACTCGAGAGACGTCATTAGACTCGAGCGACGCCATTAGACTCGAGAGACGCCATTAGACTCGAGCGACGCCATTAGACTCGAGAGACGTCATTAGACTCGAGAGACGCCATTAGACTCGAGAGACGTCATTAGACTCGAGCGACGCCATTAGACTCGAGAGACGTCATTAGACTCGAGCGACGTCACTTCAGTTTGAAAAGTAAAAAATTCGAAAGAAGTGAGACGTCTGTAGCTGCTGCTCATCTGTGCTACTACTAGCATAACACCACAATCTACCACACAAACCGTCTGCGGCATTGTGGGTAATGTAGGCGCCAGGTTTTGACAGGGAAGAAGAGTGCGTGGCATAAACAGGCGATATCTCTGGTTCTGCTGCATCGATTTTGATCTTTATTTTATTTTTAAAAAATTACTGCCCATCATGAATCCAACAGTGTTTTTATAATCTGAAGATACATCTGTATAATACTTGTTTTATGTCTCTTTGTAGTCCTTTGTGTCTGTTTGTAGTTGTTTTATGTCTTTGTGGACTGTTTTGTTCTTGTATTGTGTCTCTTTGTAGTCATCTGATGTCTATTCGTGTTCATTTTGTGTCTCTTTGTAGTTGCATCATGTTTCTTTGTGTCTCTTCCTGGTTGCTATGTGTCTCATTGAGTTGACATTTTGCAGGTAAAGGCCGGGGCCGGGGGGGCCTCTGACACTCTGGGCCCCTAAGCCTGTGCCTGGTCGGCCCCTCATGATGATATTGTGTGTTTTATTTACATGCTTTTTGTTTTGACTCTCCAGATGTTTTCTCAACAAACTAAAGTCAGACTGAGAGAAGCTGCCGTGTAAATCGTCTCTCCTCCTCCTCGTTATTCGTGGTTTCGTAAGGACAACAAGACTTTTCGGACCTTTTACCTCCAAACAGCTGATCTCTCACCAACACTGAGAGACTCACTCTGCAAACTGTACAGACGAGTCAAAGACAGGAACGAGCCAGAGGAGAAGAAGACAATAAGGAGACCTCTGCTCACTCACTAAGTAGGAAAACGATGTGTGTTTTTATTCACGTGGCTTAGCCATTAGCTGTTTCTATTTGCCATCATCTCGTTCTTTTAACTGTCGACTGACTTGCACATTACATTTAGCAGACGCTTTTATCCAAAGCACATTCTACACCGTAGAACAGCTACGGGAGACATTATTGGGGTTAAGTGTCTTGATCGAACCACCGATCCTCTGATTGAAGGACGGCCCTGCTCTCCACTTAGCCAGTCGCCCACATTCTGTCCTGATTTTGTAAAGTGTTTTTCGATCATTTATGTTCCATGATGTCAGTGTTTTGTTTATAAAGATGTACGATAACAGGACTTTATCTCCCTTATTTTATTACTAAACAGTCTCCAGTTTGCCTTTGTCAGAGTCTTCAGAGCAGGGAAACCCACCAGGACTCCAGATCGACTGTTTCAGACGGGCCATCATGTAAATACACTTTTTATATATATCTGATGAAGGCAAACTAATAGTTGTTTGTGTACCCCCCCCCCCCCCCATGAACATTGAATGTGCATAGCTTCTCTGCTTCATACGGTCTTCGCTCTGTCTCTTGATGCTGATTTGTAATTCTTGAACAAGTTAAACTAGTTCTTAGCTACCTTGGTGACACATTTCTGTGGCTGTGCATATTGATTGTACTTGATGCATAGCGCCTCGTTACTACTGTATTAAAAAAGAGCAGTAAAATGTGTGATTCAGGTTGAAATGATGTTGACGGTGATTTTTAGTGGTGGATTGTAACTCAGTACATTTATTCAAGTGCTGTACTGAGTTACACATTTGAGGTACTTTACTTGAGTCTGCTACTTTGTACTTCCACTTCAGTACATTTATCCGACAGCTTAAAACATTTTACAAATTATGATTTTTTTTTCACACAAAACTGTAATACTGCATACCTGCTGTATTTTTACAGTGTAGTATTAGTACTTGTACAAAAGTAAATTTACATTTACTTCAATGCAGGACATTTACTTGTAACATAGTATTTTAACAGTGTAGTATTTGTACTTGTACTAAAGTAACAGTTTTGAAAGCAGGCCCTCTACTAGTAACAGAGTATGTTTACAGTGTGGTATTAGTACTTTTACTCCAGTTTTTTGTTTTACCCGGATACTTCCTCCAGCACTGCTAAGATGCTAACATATTAGCATTGTTTACAGCATCAACCCCTCCCCCACCCGGCTCTACCAGCTCCTCCTACTGGACAAGCTAACCAGCTAGCCGCTGTGTGGAAGCGACCGGAGCTCTTTAAATACATATAT
The DNA here is from genome assembly GCA_024529925.1 of Ophthalmolycus amberensis. Lineage (NCBI taxonomy): Eukaryota > Metazoa > Chordata > Actinopteri > Perciformes > Zoarcidae > Ophthalmolycus > Ophthalmolycus amberensis. The sequence goes on from JAFEUB010000489.1 coordinate 161,192, forward strand.
ATATATATATATATATATATATATATATATATATATATATAATACCGCAGAGCACCAGAAGGCCTCCTGGATGAGACGCATATTCATCCATGAAATCACAACAAACCATCATCTTTATGGGACGCTTGTTTGGTTGGATATCACGACGCGATGACCAGCTAGCGAGCAGTCCGGAGCTAGCTGCTAGCTGCTAGCTAGCTGGTCGGCTAGCCGGAGTTAGCAGCTCCGCTAGACCCGCAATTAACTCGGTTTTTTTCGGCCTTTTTAAAAAATGTGTTTCTGCGCCGCATGCCCTCTTTAATTTAACCGGGCTTTTCTCCATACGTGAATTAATGAAATTATCAAAATAGGCGTTTTTTAATATGTAGGTCACTGTTTCCATCCAATGCTAGTTATGTGGGTCATAGACATGTTAGCACGAACAGCTGGTTAGCATGGCAGCTAGCTGGGCTTTATCTTTTAATTTATCCGTCATCTAAAACAAATACAAACAATAACGTTTAATCACATGCGTGTGATTACTCTCCAGCTAGTGTGTCTGAGGTTATCGTCGAGTGGAACATTTATTTATCTTTAATATTTTGGACCATCGTCGGCTAACTTCGCTAGCTGTGATCCTGCTAGCTAAGCTAACCGATTAGCTTCACTAATCAACCAGGTAAGAGCAAAGACAAATACAATGGTGACGTAGCTCATTAAAAGTGTGTGAATGTGATATTAAATCAACGTGTTTTTTGTGTACATGTTTATTTGTTTGTATTTATGTTTGTGTCATATATTTACTTTGTATTTTTATTTTATATTCACCAGAGTAATAATTATTTTAGATCTTTTTTTTAAAAATGTTTCATCACCCTTTTCTGGACTTTAAAAAAAAATACATTGTGAATTAATTATGAATAATTATTTTTGCACAGTTTTTACTTTTCAATTACCTTTAATTAGCATTATCCCCATTAGAACATAGTCTATTATTTTACCTGTGATTCTTTTCTGTGTTCGTGAATGTGTTGTAAACTACTGGATCTCTCTTTGGATCAAAACATTATCTTATCCATCCACCATATTATTAATCCTAATTTTCTGCATGGTAGGGCTGCAATTATTAATTTTTATTGTCTACTCATTTTACAATTTATGTTCACCATCAATTAAATATCCATCACATGTTCCCAAATATTCAGTTTATTATCATGTAAAAGAAATAACATGAGTTGCAGGTGAATTCTCTGCTGTTCTGGCAGTAAAACTCTGACTCTGAGGTTTGTGTTCCTCTCAGGAATCTACGGGATCATGCTGAGTGTGGATC
>JAFEUB010000489.1:175000-190075 GCA_024529925.1 Ophthalmolycus amberensis
ATGCTCGCAGCGTTTTTTCCAGGTGCTGAATTAAGTCAATAAATAAATGCTGCTGAAGCCTCAAGGAGGAACCAGAAAAGAGGAACTTCTGTACTAGATTTGGATTTTGTTCGTAGAGACATTAAGAAATAATGCTTTTACTTGTTTGCTAGGACTGTTTAGCTGATTTATTATTTGTTTAAGTCATTCCAGCCGTGTGCAATATGGTTTCATTTAAACAGGCGGTAAAAACAACGACCACGAACCAGATCCCAAACGCAACACGACTCCATCAGCCGTCGAGGTTTTCTCCTCTTTTTTTTAACTGCATTTGAACGCATCGCTCACTGCGTTAATAATGCAATCTAACCGATGTAGCAGGTTCTAACCACAGTTCATCTTCCTGTTCCTCCACAAACCGTTCACTTTGTTTTTCATTCCGTCGATGCTTCTTGTTCCTCTCGGGGAGAAATGTGTGGTCCTGGCATCAGCGTTGTGTTTAACGCCTGAAGAAGGAAACAGGAAGTCTGACGTCAAGTATTTTATTTTGAAAGTTGTGACAGGAAGGTGTGTGACGGCGTATTCGGGTCATTTTAGGTTAAAAATAATAATAATTACAGAGGGGTTGATGTCAACATTTTTAGGTTAAAGTCGTACAGTTGAGGAAAAAGATATTCTGAGATTAAAGTGGTAAATTTACGAGAAAAAAGACAAAAATGTACAAACAAAAAAAACCTGTAAAAATGTCAAAGAATCCAGCGCTTTACTCTGAAAAGTCTCTATAGTCTCAGAGAATGTTTGAGGTTTTTTTCTTACATTTTCTTTCTCTGAATTATTTTTTTTGGGGGGGGGGGGGGCCGTACATTTATTTTTGTAAAACCTTTCGGGTTTTCTTTAACCTTTTTTTTTTTTTCTCAAATAATTTTTCTTATAAATTTTAGTTCGATTTTTTACAAATGTTTTTCTCCTACATTCACTACTTTGATCTCAGAGGGTTTCCTTTTTCTTCTTGTAAATATACAACTCTTTTGAATATTTACCCAGGTGCCCCGGCTCCTTAATCTTAATTTTTTTCCTCTAATCTCGTCAACATGTTAAAAACTACAAGAAAGGAAGAAAACCTCTTTCTGTTTTCTTCTTCTTCTCTTTTCAACGTGTTTTTATTTTCCTCCCAGACGAGAAACAGGAAGTGACGATGTTGTTCTTTTTATTTTTTTATTTCTTAATTTATTGAGTGTTTGTTGAAGAGTGTGTGGCTCCGCACCTTTTTCAGTTTAACGGTTACCTCGAACCTCCGGAGAGAAACAAGAGAAGAAGAGATGTGTCCCCCCCCCCACACACAACGTAAACATCATTCCTCCAGATTCTTCTTCTCTGACCCCCCCCCCCCCCCCCAGAAGGACAAGATGCTGCTGTCTGTTGTTTTCCTCTTACTTTGTAGTTTTTAGGACTTCCTGTTGTAGTTCCCGGCTCAGTTGTCCCGTTGATGGACTAACGAACTGTACGAAGCCACATGAGGACGCTCTGGTTTACTGATCCTGGATCATTAGTTAATGATCAGATTCAACACTGAAAGAAGTTTAGTGGAAATGTGACGAGAATGAAAACGAGTTCTTCAACGAGCGGGTTTCACATGTTCCACTCTTTGACTGCTGAACGTTAAAATAACGATGAGAAACGTTCTGCAGACGGATGATCAGTCAGCTAACAGATCTTTTTATTATAATTCATATTATTATTATTCAGTAGTTTACTTTGAAGCTGGAAGTGAATTTCTGACCAATAACAAATCACTCAATAGTTTCAGCTGACGATCCGTTGGTGGTGCGTTCAAAGACACTCCGACTTTTTAGAAACGTGTTTAAAATGGAAAAAAAACTTGAAGACAACCAAAAGAAAGAAAGAAAAAATAATAATATTTTGAAGAAAAAAAAGTAAGTTTAACAAAATGAAAAAAATCCTAATTAAGTTTGAAAAATACATAACTTTTAATATAATTGGTGGCAATTTTGTGTCTCCACTTTTCCATGATTGTTCAGCTTTTATTATGTCTGAGTATCATTTGATAAATATGTTAAAGTGAACCTGGAACCACTAAACCACTTCCTTACTTCACGTAAACAAACACACAAAGCAGTGAAACATGTGAAACCATCACTGGGGTCTCCTGGGTCCTGTGTGTGTGTGTGTGTGTGGGGGGGGGGGGGGTCCTGGTTCCTCTGACAGCAGGACGTCCTGCAGGAACCTTTCTTAAAGGATCTCAGGACTTTTTATCGTCTCGTTTAGTTTTAAAGCTCCTGAGAGCTGAAGGAACCTCCTGGTTTTTATTTCTCCTTCATGTCCTGGACCTCCTGAACGGCCCCGGGGGGCCCCTCCTGGTGGGTCCCTCCCAGTCCCCTGAGACCTCGGAGGCTGACTTGTAAATCTGCATGTGTATATTTATTCTCCTGGAGAGCGTTTTGGTTTTGATGAAGAAGAAAACAAACATTTTGTGGTAATTTCTTTTTTTAATTAAATTCATTTATTTTAGGAAGTGATTTTTATTAGAAGTTTTGTTTTTTTGCTTGTTATCAGATTTAGAGTCACGGAGAACGTTTTGGATGATTGTCCCCTAAAGATGTTAAATAAATATTAATATTAAACAGAAATGAATCTTCAGTGACGAAACATTTTAGAGTTTTCATTTCAGTTTAAATAAAAAGATGAGTCGCTTCATCAACAAACTTCAAACAATAGATTTCATCAGCTTTTGTTTCCGCTCTGAAATACTAAATATAATAAAAACACATTTAGATTTATAGATTTTTAGGGAACAATGAATCAAACTTTCTCCTTTTTTGACTTTTTCTTTCTTTCTGTTGAGTAGAAATCCTTCAAACTAGACGACCTGTGATCAGCTGATCGAGGGGCGAGAGAGACAGACAGACGGACAGGACAGAGACAGACGGACGGACAGAGAGAGAGAGAGAGAGGCAGACAGACAGATGGACGGACAGAGAGAGAGAGAGACAGAGAGAGACGGACGGACAGAGAGAGAGAGAGAGGCAGACAGACAGACGGACGGACAGAGAGAGAGAGAGACAGAGAGAGACGGACGGACAGAGAGAGAGAGAGAGGCAGACAGACAGACGGACGGACAGAGAGAGAGAGACAGACAGAGAGAGACGGACGGACAGAGAGAGAGACAGACAGAGAGAGACGGACGGACAGAGAGAGAGACAGACAGAGCGAGATGGACGGACAGAGAGAGAGAGAGAGAGGCAGACAGACAGACGGACGGACAGAGAGAGAGAGAGACAGAGAGAGACGGACGGACAGAGAGAGAGACAGACAGAGAGAGACGGACGGACAGAGAGAGAGACAGACAGAGCGAGATGGACGGACAGAGAGAGAGAGAGAGAGGCAGACAGACAGACGGACGGACAGAGAGAGAGAGAGACAGAGAGAGACGGACGGACAGAGAGAGAGAGAGAGGCAGACAGACAGACGGACGGACAGAGAGAGAGAGAGACAGAGAGAGAGAGAGACAGAGAGAGACGGACGGACAGAGAGAGAGAGAGAGGCAGACAGACAGACGGACAGAGAGAGAGAGAGACAGAGAGAGACGGACAGAGAGAGAGAGAGAGAGAGAGAGAGGCAGACAGACGGACGGACAGAGAGAGAGAGAGACAGAGAGAGACGGACAGAGAGAGAGAGAGAGAGAGAGGCAGACAGACAGACGGACGGACAGAGAGAGAGAGAGACAGAGAGAGACGGACGGACAGAGAGAGAGAGAGAGGCAGACAGACAGACGGACGGACAGAGAGAGAGAGAGAGAGAGAGGCAGACAGACAGACGGACGGACAGAGAGAGAGAGAGACAGAGAGAGACGGACGGACAGAGAGAGAGAGAGAGGCAGACAGACAGACGGACGGACAGAGAGAGAGACAGACAGAGAGAGACGGACGGACAGAGAGAGAGACAGACAGAGAGAGACGGACGGACAGAGAGAGAGACAGACAGAGCGAGATGGACGGACAGAGAGAGAGAGAGAGAGGCAGACAGACAGACAGATGGACGAACAGACAGACAGAGAGAGAGGCAGACAGACAGACAGATGGACGAACAGACAGACAGAGAGAGAGGCAGACAGACAGACGGACGGACAGAGAGAGAGAGAGAGAGACAGAGAGAGAGATGGACGAACAGACAGACAGAGAGAGAGAGAGAGAGACAGAGAGAGAGAGAGAGAGACAGAGAGAGACGGACGGACAGACAGACAGAGAGAGAGAGAGAGAGACAGAGAGAGAGATGGACGAACAGACAGACAGAGAGAGAGAGAGAGAGACAGAGAGAGAGAGAGAGAGACAGAGAGAGACGGACGGACAGACAGACAGAGAGAGAGAGAGAGAGACAGAGAGAGAGATGGACGAACAGACAGACAGACAGAGAGAGAGGCAGACAGACAGAGACAGACGGAGAGAGAGAGACGGACAGGCGGCTGGTCATGTTTAGAGATTAGACTCGTTTTTCTTCTATGAAAAGAAACTTGATGTTTTTATTATTATTATAAATATGAAACTGATGTTTTTGTCTTCGTTTTAGCAAAAAAAAGAACGTTTTTTGTTTAGTTTTCTGACTCGTGTTCTCAACAAATACTTGAATTTCTTAAAAACAATGTTTAGAGTTAAAGTAGTGAATGATGAATAAATGGACACTGGATAATATTCATAACGTTCACGCGTCACTTCTGTTCTTCTCAGTTCAGATCAATAAATCTGTGAAATGACTTCTGAAGATCTGGTTATTGATACAAAATATTTAATATTTTAGTTTATTCATGTTTTAAAAACAACAAGCTGTTGAATTATTTATATTAAAACATTATTAATTGATCTTTATTGATGCAGACTCAGCTGTAATCAATGAGGTCATGTTAATGATGCTCAAAGAAAATATTCAATATTTCTAATGAATTAATAATGAAATCAGTGATGAAAAGACAATAATAATAATAATGTATATTTATTGATAAATTAACTGATGAATAAAAAATAAATAGTTGAAATATAGCGTTCAATATATAAATGATATATATATATATATATATTTAGTGTCTTCTTAGTTTACTGAAGAAGTTTAATTTACTGTTTTAATTTTTCACCTTAAATTTCTTATAATGAAATAATTTAAAAACATTTCATTTAATGAGCTTTAACTTAATAATCACGTCATTACTTTATTATTTCGGTTAAATCTGTGTTTTCATGGAGCTTTTAAATACAGTTGTGATTAATTAACTCAATATTAATTATTAAAACAAAGAGAACAGAGTAGTTATTATAAAACTAATAAAAACTGATTGTGAACTGATTATATTAAATGTACATATTTACAAACTACACAAATACAAATTTACACATTTGTAATTTAGTAAAAGTTTTCTAATATTTCAACGAACTGGTTTTATTCAACGTTCAGATTTATGTTCTGAACGTTTACTTATTTAAAATAAGAGAATGCCTCATTTGCATATTTAAACAACATTTTAGAAAACTTAATACAACAAATGATCTTATTTTCAGTCACCTGGAGAAGTTCTTATGTTTATATTTATCATTTATTCATTGATTATATCTTTAAGTAACTAAATGTATTAAATTAGTGGAGTATAAAATACAAAGTAGCATAAAATGGAAATACTCAAGTAAAGTACAAATACCTCCAATCTGTGCGACAGAGTGAGTCCCTCCTCCTATTCCTCCTCTTCCTCCTCTGACAGGTGGCAGCTCCTCCCAGCTGATCCTCCTGTCTGAGCTCATTTAACACACACACACACACTCTCTCTCAGAGGACCATGTGGGGCCTCATGGCTGCCGGCTGCCTCTTCTTCCCCGGACTCTTCCTGATGTCCAAACAGACTCTGAAACACCTGATGAGACGAAGCGACGGAGACGCTGTCATCGTGTCCACACGGTAGGAACACACACACACACACACACACACACACACACACACACACACACACACACATTCACCGAATATAAATAAAGTTGTTTGTTTTTGTTTAAATCAGATTTCTGGATTCAGATTTGAATTAAACAGCAAACACCTTTGTAAATACGTTTCATATCCTTTACTGTAGTAAAAGTACTAATACCACTCTGTATAAATACTCTGTGACAGTAAAAGTACTAATACCACTCTGTATAAATACTCTGTGACAGTAAAAGTACTAATACCACTCTGTAAATACTCTGTGACAGTAAAAGTACTAATACCACTCTGTATAAATACTCTGTGACAGTAAAAGTACCAATACCACTCTGTAAATACTCTGTGACAGTAGAAGTACTAATACCATCATTACAAATACTTTGATGATGATGATGATGAAGAAGATGAAGAAGATGATGATGAAGATGATGAAGATTGTGATGACGATGATAATGAAGATGGTGATGATGATGATGATGAAGAAGATGATGATGAAGATGATGAAGATTGTGATGACGATGATAATGAAGATGGTGATGATGATGATGACGATGATGAAGATGATGATGATGATGATGATGATGATAAAGACGATGAAGATTATGATGAAGATGATAATGATGATGAAGATGATGATGAAGATGATGATGAAGATCTAAACACATTCTTTCTTCCTCTCAGTCTCGTGTCGTCGGTTCAGGCCGTCATGGCGTCTTCAGTCGGATGTTTGATCGTCTCGTCCTGCAGAGACGTCGTGGAGGACAGGTGAGACTCATCTTCATCATCATCATCTTCATCATCATCATTATCACACTGTAGGGTATTTTAACATAGATTCATCCGCCGCTGAAAATAGTCCCAAAACAAACGTTGTTTGATGAAAACTACAAATTTATGAAACTCTATATTTGTGTTTTTAAAGATTTACATCTTCAGCAGGAAACAATGAGATTTGAGATTTATTAATAATAAATATTGTGAGTTTTATCAGTAAACAAGTTCATCTTCTGTTTAAAAACTTTATAAAATAACAATCAAACTCCGCTCACAACAAACGTCATCGATATTTCTGTCATTTTAAAGATCATTTTGTAAATAATAATGCAAATAATAACAATTAATAAAAGAAAAAATGTAATGAAATCAAAAGTTTGATGGCGTCTGGGATATTACTGATGTAGCTGAGTGTTATTACTGATGTAGCTGATGTAGCTGAGTGATATTACTGATGTAGCTGATGTAGCTGAGTGATATTACTGATGTAGCTGATGTAGCTGAGTGATATTACTGATGTAGCTGATGTAGCTGAGTGATATTACTGATGTAGCTGATGTAGCTGAGTGGATATTACTGATGTAGCTGAGTGGATATTACTGATGTAGCTGATGTAGCTGAGTGGATATTACTGATGTAGCTGAGTGGATATTACTGATGTAGCTGATGTAGCTGAGTGATATTACTGATGTAGCTGATGTAGCTGAGTGGATATTACTGATGTAGCTGAGTGGATATTACTGATGTAGCTGATGTAGCTGAGTGATATTACTGATGTAGCTGATGTAGCTGAGTGATATTACTGATGTAGCTGAGTGATATTACTGATGTAGCTGAGTGATATTACTGATGTAGCTGAGTGGATATTACTGATGTAGCTGATGTAGCTGAGTGTTATTACTGATGTAGCTGAGTGGATATTACTGATGTAGCTGATGTAGCTGAGTGGATATTACTGATGTAGCTGATGTAGCTGAGTGTTATTACTGATGTAGCTGAGTGGATATTACTGATGTAGCTGATGTAGCTGAGTGTTATTACTGATGTAGCTGAGTGTTATTACTGATGTAGCTGAGTGATATTACTGATGTAGCTGAGTGGATATTACTGATGTAGCTGAGTGATATTACTGATGTAGCTGAGTGATATTACTGATGTAGCTGAGTGGATATTACTGATGTAGCTGAGTGATATTACTGATGTAGCTGAGTGATATTACTGATGTAGCTGAGTGGATATTACTGATGTAGCTGAGTGATATTACTGATGTAGCTGAGTGATATTACTGATGTAGCTGAGTGGATATTACTGATGTAGCTGAGTGATATTACTGATGTAGCTGAGTGATATTACTGATGTAGCTGAGTGGATATTACTGATGTAGCTGAGTGATATTACTGATGTAGCTGAGTGATATTACTGATGTAGCTGAGTGATATTACTGATGTAGCTGAGTGATATTACTGATGTAGCTGATGTAGCTGAGTGATATTACTGATGTAGCTGAGTGATATTACTGATGTAGCTGAGTGATATTACTGATGTAGCTGAGTGATATTGCTGATGTAGCTGAGTGGATATTACTGATGTAGCTGAGTGATATTACTGATGTAGCTGAGTGGATATTACTGATGTAGCTGAGTGATATTACTGATGTAGCTGATGTAGCTGAGTGATATTACTGATGTAGCTGAGTGATATTACTGATGTAGCTGAGTGATATTGCTGATGTAGCTGAGTGGATATTACTGATGTAGCTGAGTGATATTACTGATGTAGCTGAGTGGATATTGCTGATGTAGCTGAGTGATATTACTGATGTAGCTGAGTGATATTACTGATGTAGCTGAGTGATATTACTGATATAGCTGAGTGATATTACTGATGTAGCTGAGTGTTATTACTGATGTAGCTGAGTGATATTACTGATGTAGCTGAGTGTTATTGCTGATGTAGCTGAGTGATATTGCTGATGTAGCTGAGTGATATTACTGATGTAGCTGATGTAGCTGAGTGATATTACTGATGTAGCTGATGTAGCTGAGTGATATTACTGATGTAGCTGAGTGATATTACTGATGTAGCTGATGTAGCTGAGTGATATTACTGATGTAGCTGATGTAGCTGAGTGATATTACTGATGTAGCTGAGTGATATTACTGATGTAGCTGAGTGATATTACTGATGTAGCTGAGTGGATATTACTGATGTAGCTGATGTAGATGAGTGATATTACTGATGTAGCTGAGTGTTATTACTGATGTAGCTGAGTGATATTACTGATGTAGCTGAGTGATATTACTGATGTAGCTGAGTGATATTACTGATGTAGCTGAGTGATATTACTGATGTAGCTGAGTGATATTACTGATGTAGCTGAGTGATATTACTGATGTAGCTGATGTAGCTGAGTGATATTACTGATGTAGCTGAGTGTTATTACTGATGTAGCTGAGTGATATTACTGATGTAGCTGAGTGATATTACTGATGTAGCTGAGTGATATTACTGATGTAGCTGAGTGTTATTACTGATGTAGCTGAGTGATATTACTGATGTAGCTGAGTGGATATTACTGATGTAGCTGAGTGATATTACTGATGTAGCTGAGTGATATTACTGATGTAGCTGAGTGTTATTGCTGATGTAGCTGAGTGGATATTACTGATGTAGCTGAGTGGATATTACTGATGTAGCTGAGTGATATTACTGATGTAGCTGAGTGTTATTACTGATGTAGCTGAGTGTTATTACTGATGTAGCTGAGTGGATATTACTGATGTAGCTGATGTAGCTGAGTGTTATTACTGATGTAGCTGAGTGGATATTACTGATGTAGCTGATGTAGCTGAGTGTTATTACTGATGTAGCTGAGTGTTATTACTGATGTAGCTGAGTGTTATTACTGATGTAGCTGAGTGGATATTACTGATGTAGCTGATGTAGCTGAGTGATATTACTGATGTAGCTGAGTGGATATTACTGATGTAGCTGATGTAGCTGAGTGTTATTACTGATGTAGCTGAGTGTTATTACTGATGTAGCTGAGTGTTATTACTGATGTAGCTGAGTGATATTACTGATGTAGCTGAGTGGATATTACTGATGTAGCTGAGTGATATTACTGATGTAGCTGAGTGATATTACTGATGTAGCTGATGTAGCTGAGTGATATTACTGATGTAGCTGAGTGATATTACTGATGTAGCTGAGTGATATTACTGATGTAGCTGAGTGATATTGCTGATGTAGCTGAGTGGATATTACTGATGTAGCTGAGTGATATTACTGATGTAGCTGAGTGGATATTACTGATGTAGCTGAGTGGATATTACTGATGTAGCTGAGTGGATATTACTGATGTAGCTGAGTGTTATTACTGATGTAGCTGAGTGGATATTACTGATGTAGCTGAGTGGATATTACTGATGTAGCTGAGTGTTATTACTGATGTAGCTGAGTGGATATTACTGATGTAGCTGAGTGGATATTACTGATATAGCTGAGTGATATTACTGATGTAGCTGAGTGTTATTGCTGATGTAGCTGAGTGGATATTACTGATGTAGCTGAGTGTTATTACTGATGTAGCTGAGTGGATATTACTGATGTAGCTGAGTGTTATTGCTGATGTAGCTGAGTGGATAATACTGATGTAGCTGAGTGTTATTACTGATGTAGCTGAGTGGATATTACTGATGTAGCTGAGTGTTATTACTGATGTAGCTGAGTGGATATTACTGATGTAGCTGAGTGTTATTACTGATGTAGCTGAGTGGATATTACTGATGTAGCTGAGTGGATATTACTGATGTAGCTGAGTGTTATTACTGATGTAGCTGAGTGGATATTACTGATGTAGCTGAGTGTTATTGCTGATGTAGCTGAGTGGATATTGCTGATGTAGCTGAGTGTTATTACTGATGTAGCTGAGTGGATATTACTGATGTAGCTGAGTGTTATTGCTGATGTAGCTGAGTGGATATTGCTGATGTAGCTGAGTGTTATTACTGATGTAGCTGAGTGTTATTACTGATGTAGCTGAGTGGATATTACTGATGTAGCTGAGTGATATTACTGATGTAGCTGAGTGGATATTACTGATATAGCTGAGTGGATATTACTGATGTAGCTGAGTGATATTACTGATGTAGCTGAGTGTTATTGCTGATGTAGCTGAGTGGATATTACTGATGTAGCTGAGTGGATATTACTGATGTAGCTGAGTGTTATTACTGATGTAGCTGAGTGGATATTACTGATGTAGCTGAGTGGATATTACTGATGTAGCTGAGTGTTATTGCTGATGTAGCTGAGTGTTATTGCTGATGTAGCTGAGTGTTATTGCTGATGTAGCTGAGTGGATATTACTGATGTAGCTGAGTGGATATTGCTGATGTAGCTGAGTGATATTACTGATGTAGCTGAGTGATATTACTGATATAGCTGAGTGATATTACTGATGTAGCTGAGTGTTATTACTGATGTAGCTGAGTGATATTACTGATGTAGCTGAGTGTTATTGCTGATGTAGCTGAGTGATATTGCTGATGTAGCTGAGTGATATTACTGATGTAGCTGATGTAGCTGAGTGATATTACTGATGTAGCTGATGTAGCTGAGTGATATTACTGATGTAGCTGAGTGATATTACTGATGTAGCTGATGTAGCTGAGTGATATTACTGATGTAGCTGATGTAGCTGAGTGATATTACTGATGTAGCTGAGTGATATTACTGATGTAGCTGAGTGATATTACTGATGTAGCTGAGTGGATATTACTGATGTAGCTGATGTAGCTGAGTGATATTACTGATGTAGCTGAGTGTTATTACTGATGTAGCTGAGTGATATTACTGATGTAGCTGAGTGATATTACTGATGTAGCTGAGTGATATTACTGATGTAGCTGAGTGATATTACTGATGTAGCTGAGTGATATTACTGATGTAGCTGATGTAGCTGAGTGATATTACTGATGTAGCTGAGTGTTATTACTGATGTAGCTGAGTGATATTACTGATGTAGCTGAGTGATATTACTGATGTAGCTGAGTGATATTACTGATGTAGCTGAGTGTTATTACTGATGTAGCTGAGTGATATTACTGATGTAGCTGAGTGGATATTACTGATGTAGCTGAGTGATATTACTGATGTAGCTGAGTGATATTACTGATGTAGCTGAGTGTTATTGCTGATGTAGCTGAGTGGATATTACTGATGTAGCTGAGTGGATATTACTGATGTAGCTGAGTGATATTACTGATGTAGCTGAGTGTTATTACTGATGTAGCTGAGTGTTATTACTGATGTAGCTGAGTGGATATTACTGATGTAGCTGATGTAGCTGAGTGTTATTACTGATGTAGCTGAGTGGATATTACTGATGTAGCTGATGTAGCTGAGTGTTATTACTGATGTAGCTGAGTGATATTACTGATGTAGCTGATGTAGCTGAGTGATATTACTGATGTAGCTGAGTGATATTACTGATGTAGCTGATGTAGCTGAGTGATATTACTGATGTAGCTGATGTAGCTGAGTGATATTACTGATGTAGCTGAGTGATATTACTGATGTAGCTGAGTGATATTACTGATGTAGCTGAGTGGATATTACTGATGTAGCTGATGTAGCTGAGTGATATTACTGATGTAGCTGAGTGTTATTACTGATGTAGCTGAGTGATATTACTGATGTAGCTGAGTGATATTACTGATGTAGCTGAGTGATATTACTGATGTAGCTGAGTGATATTACTGATGTAGCTGAGTGATATTACTGATGTAGCTGATGTAGCTGAGTGATATTACTGATGTAGCTGAGTGTTATTACTGATGTAGCTGAGTGATATTACTGATGTAGCTGAGTGATATTACTGATGTAGCTGAGTGATATTACTGATGTAGCTGAGTGTTATTACTGATGTAGCTGAGTGATATTACTGATGTAGCTGAGTGGATATTACTGATGTAGCTGAGTGATATTACTGATGTAGCTGAGTGATATTACTGATGTAGCTGAGTGTTATTGCTGATGTAGCTGAGTGGATATTACTGATGTAGCTGAGTGGATATTACTGATGTAGCTGAGTGATATTACTGATGTAGCTGAGTGTTATTACTGATGTAGCTGAGTGTTATTACTGATGTAGCTGAGTGGATATTACTGATGTAGCTGATGTAGCTGAGTGTTATTACTGATGTAGCTGAGTGGATATTACTGATGTAGCTGATGTAGCTGAGTGTTATTACTGATGTAGCTGAGTGTTATTACTGATGTAGCTGAGTGTTATTACTGATGTAGCTGAGTGGATATTACTGATGTAGCTGATGTAGCTGAGTGATATTACTGATGTAGCTGAGTGGATATTACTGATGTAGCTGATGTAGCTGAGTGTTATTACTGATGTAGCTGAGTGTTATTACTGATGTAGCTGAGTGTTATTACTGATGTAGCTGAGTGATATTACTGATGTAGCTGAGTGGATATTACTGATGTAGCTGAGTGATATTACTGATGTAGCTGATGTAGCTGAGTGATATTACTGATGTAGCTGAGTGATATTACTGATGTAGCTGAGTGATATTACTGATGTAGCTGAGTGATATTGCTGATGTAGCTGAGTGGATATTACTGATGTAGCTGAGTGATATTACTGATGTAGCTGAGTGGATATTACTGATGTAGCTGAGTGGATATTACTGATGTAGCTGAGTGTTATTACTGATGTAGCTGAGTGGATATTACTGATGTAGCTGAGTGGATATTACTGATGTAGCTGAGTGTTATTACTGATGTAGCTGAGTGGATATTACTGATGTAGCTGAGTGGATATTACTGATATAGCTGAGTGATATTACTGATGTAGCTGAGTGTTATTGCTGATGTAGCTGAGTGGATATTACTGATGTAGCTGAGTGTTATTACTGATGTAGCTGAGTGGATATTACTGATGTAGCTGAGTGTTATTGCTGATGTAGCTGAGTGGATAATACTGATGTAGCTGAGTGTTATTACTGATGTAGCTGAGTGGATATTACTGATGTAGCTGAGTGTTATTACTGATGTAGCTGAGTGGATATTACTGATGTAGCTGAGTGTTATTACTGATGTAGCTGAGTGGATATTACTGATGTAGCTGAGTGGATATTACTGATGTAGCTGAGTGTTATTACTGATGTAGCTGAGTGGATATTACTGATGTAGCTGAGTGTTATTGCTGATGTAGCTGAGTGGATATTGCTGATGTAGCTGAGTGTTATTACTGATGTAGCTGAGTGTATATTACTGATGTAGCTGAGTGGATATTACTGATGTAGCTGAGTGATATTACTGATGTAGCTGAGTGTATATTACTGATATAGCTGAGTGGATATTACTGATGTAGCTGAGTGATATTACTGATGTAGCTGAGTGATTATTGCTGATGTAGCTGAGTGGATATTACTGATATAGCTGAGTGGATATTACTGATGTAGCTGAGTGATATTACTGATGTAGCTGAGTGGATATTACTGATGTAGCTGAGTGGATATTACTGATGTAGCTGAGTGGATATTAGCTGATGTAGCTGAGTGTTATTAGCTGATGTAGCTGAGTGTTATTGCTGATGTAGCTGAGTGGATATTACTGATGTAGCTGAGTGTTATTACTGATGTAGCTGAGTGATATTACTGATGTAGCTGAGTGATATTACTGATGTAGCTGAGTGTTATTGCTGATGTAGCTGAGTGGATATTACTGATGTAGCTGAGTGTTATTACTGATGTAGCTGAGTGATTATTGCTGATGTAGCTGAGTGATATTACTGATGTAGCTGAGTGTTGGTGGCTCATAATTAAAGATAATCTCAGTTTGATCTCAGTATGAATGTGTGTTTAAATTAGAAGCAGTCGGTCTTTAAGCTAATTAACAGTCTGAGCTATTTCAGTCTCTAAGACGCTCACAGAGATCTGTAATCCTGCACGCTGAGCATGATGGGAAACTCAACGATGAAGAGGAGGAGGAGGAGGAGGAGGGGGGGGGGGTCGTTTCCTCTGTTGGCTCCTTCATTTCCTAGTCAAAGTGGAGGTTCGTGTCAGCTGCATTTGTTTGTCAAATCACACCACAGACTCGTGCAGCAATGGATTCTGGGAATCAGCTGCTGTTCAGAGAGAAGCTGCTTTTAAATGAAGTCAACGAAACTCTCAATGTTTCAGAAACGTTGACGAGGGAATCCGAAATAAAAGTAAAATCAGCTGATCATTTAAAAGGCTCCTCTCAGGACAGCTGACACTTTAGCAATTCATTAATTCATCGATGAATTAATTAATGGGCACAAGTGGACCTGCAGCAGTAAAA
>JAFEUB010000490.1:0-41022 GCA_024529925.1 Ophthalmolycus amberensis
TATCGACGAAAGGGACAAGATATTTAGTGGAGTGGCGTGGTACTGCACATTTTCAGGGCAGATTTGAAAACACATCTTTTATTTAACGCGGCAGGCCCGTCGGGTCGGTCGCGCAGTGTGCACACCGAGCCGTATCGACGAAAGGGACAAGATATTTAGTGGAGTGGCGTGGTACTGCACGTTTTCAGGGCAGATTTGAAAACACATCTTTTATTTAACGCGGCAGGCCCGTCGGGTCGGTCGCGCAGTTTGCACACCGAGCCGTATCGACGAAAGGGACAAGATATTTAGTGGAGTGGCGTGGTACTGCACATTTTCAGGGCAGATTTGAAAACACATCTTTTATTTAACGCGGCAGGCCCGTCGGGTCGGTCGCGCAGTGTGCACACCGAGCCGTATCGACGAAAGGGACAAGATATTTAGTGGAGTGGCGTGGTACTGCACATTTTCAGGGCAGATTTGAAAACACATCTTTTATTTAACGCGGCAGGCCCGTCGGGTCGGTCGCGCAGTTTGCACACCGAGCCGTATCGACGAAAGGGACAAGATATTTAGTGGAGTGGCGTGGTACTGCACATTTTCAGGGCAGATTTGAAAACACATCTTTTATTTAACGCGGCAGGCCCGTCGGGTCGGTCGCGCAGTGTGCACACCGAGCCGTATCGACGAAAGGGACAAGATATTTAGTGGAGTGGCGTGGTACTGCACATTTTCAGGGCAGATTTGAAAACACATCTTTTATTTAACGAGGCAGGCCCGTCGGGTCGGTCGCGCAGTGTGCACACCGAGCCGTATCGACGAAAGGGACAAGATATTTAGTGGAGTGGCGTGGTACTGCACATTTTCAGGGCAGATTTGAAAACACATCTTTTATTTAACGCGGCAGGCCCGTCGGGTCGGTCGCGCAGTTTGCACACCGAGCCGTATCGACGAAAGGGACAAGATATTTAGTGGAGTGGCGTGGTACTGCACATTTTCAGGGCAGATTTGAAAACACATCTTTTATTTAACGCGGCAGGCCCGTCGGGTCGGTCGCGCAGTGTGCACACCGAGCCGTATCGACGAAAGGGACAAGATATTTAGTGGAGTGGCGTGGTACTGCACGTTTTCAGGGCAGATTTGAAAACACATCTTTTATTTAACGCGGCAGGCCCGTCGGGTCGGTCGCGCAGTGTGCACACCGAGCCGTATCGACGAAAGGGACAAGATATTTAGTGGAGTGGCGTGGTACTGCACGTTTTCAGGGCAGATTTGAAAACACATCTTTTATTTAACGCGGCAGGCCCGTCGGGTCGGTCGCGCAGTGTGCACACCGAGCCGTATCGACGAAAGGGACAAGATATTTAGTGGAGTGGCGTGGTACTGCACGTTTTCAGGGCAGATTTGAAAACACATCTTTTATTTAACGCGGCAGGCCCGTCGGGTCGGTCGCGCAGTGTGCACACCGAGCCGTATCGACGAAAGGGACAAGATATTTAGTGGAGTGGCGTGGTACTGCACGTTTTCAGGGCAGATTTGAAAACACATCTTTTATTTAACGCGGCAGGCCCGTCGGGTCGGTCGCGCAGTGTGCACACCGAGCCGTATCGACGAAAGGGACAAGATATTTAGTGGAGTGGCGTGGTACTGCACGTTTTCAGGGCAGATTTGAAAACACATCTTTTATTTAACGCGGCAGGCCCGTCGGGTCGGTCGCGCAGTGTGCACACCGAGCCGTATCGACGAAAGGGACAAGATATTTAGTGGAGTGGCGTGGTACTGCACATTTTCAGGGCAGATTTGAAAACACATCTTTTATTTAACGCGGCAGGCCCGTCGGGTCGGTCGCGCAGTGTGCACACCGAGCCGTATCGACGAAAGGGACAAGATATTTAGTGGAGTGGCGTGGTACTGCACATTTTCAGGGCAGATTTGAAAACACATCTTTTATTTAACGCGGCAGGCCCGTCGGGTCGGTCGCGCAGTGTGCACACCGAGCCGTATCGACGAAAGGGACAAGATATTTAGTGGAGTGGCGTGGTACTGCACATTTTCAGGGCAGATTTGAAAACACATCTTTTATTTAACGCGGCAGGCCCGTCGGGTCGGTCGCGCAGTGTGCACACCGAGCCGTATCGACGAAAGGGACAAGATATTTAGTGGAGTGGCGTGGTACTGCACATTTTCAGGGCAGATTTGAAAACACATCTTTTATTTAACGAGGCAGGCCCGTCGGGTCGGTCGCGCAGTGTGCACACCGAGCCGTATCGACGAAAGGGACAAGATATTTAGTGGAGTGGCGTGGTACTGCACATTTTCAGGGCAGATTTGAAAACACATCTTTTATTTAACGAGGCAGGCCCGTCGGGTCGGTCGCGCAGTGTGCACACCGAGCCGTATCGACGAAAGGGACAAGATATTTAGTGGAGTGGCGTGGTACTGCACGTTTTCAGGGCAGATTTGAAAACACATCTTTTATTTAACGCGGCAGGCCCGTCGGGTCGGTCGCGCAGTGTGCACACCGAGCCGTATCGACGAAAGGGACAAGATATTTAGTGGAGTGGCGTGGTACTGCACGTTTTCAGGGCAGATTTGAAAACACATCTTTTATTTAACGCGGCAGGCCCGTCGGGTCGGTCGCGCAGTGTGCACACCGAGCCGTATCGACGAAAGGGACAAGATATTTAGTGGAGTGGCGTGGTACTGCACATTTTCAGGGCAGATTTGAAAACACATCTTTTATTTAACGCGGCAGGCCCGTCGGGTCGGTCGCGCAGTGTGCACACCGAGCCGTATCGACGAAAGGGACAAGATATTTAGTGGAGTGGCGTGGTACTGCACATTTTCAGGGCAGATTTGAAAACACATCTTTTATTTAACGCGGCAGGCCCGTCGGGTCGGTCGCGCAGTGTGCACACCGAGCCGTATCGACGAAAGGGACAAGATATTTAGTGGAGTGGCGTGGTACTGCACATTTTCAGGGCAGATTTGAAAACACATCTTTTATTTAACGCGGCAGGCCCGTCGGGTCGGTCGCGCAGTTTGCACACCGAGCCGTATCGACGAAAGGGACAAGATATTTAGTGGAGTGGCGTGGTACTGCACATTTTCAGGGCAGATTTGAAAACACATCTTTTATTTAACGCGGCAGGCCCGTCGGGTCGGTCGCGCAGTGTGCACACCGAGCCGTATCGACGAAAGGGACAAGATATTTAGTGGAGTGGCGTGGTACTGCACATTTTCAGGGCAGATTTGAAAACACATCTTTTATTTAACGCGGCAGGCCCGTCGGGTCGGTCGCGCAGTTTGCACACCGAGCCGTATCGACGAAAGGGACAAGATATTTAGTGGAGTGGCGTGGTACTGCACATTTTCAGGGCAGATTTGAAAACACATCTTTTATTTAACGCGGCAGGCCCGTCGGGTCGGTCGCGCAGTGTGCACACCGAGCCGTATCGACGAAAGGGACAAGATATTTAGTGGAGTGGCGTGGTACTGCACATTTTCAGGGCAGATTTGAAAACACATCTTTTATTTAACGAGGCAGGCCCGTCGGGTCGGTCGCGCAGTGTGCACACCGAGCCGTATCGACGAAAGGGACAAGATATTTAGTGGAGTGGCGTGGTACTGCACGTTTTCAGGGCAGATTTGAAAACACATCTTTTATTTAACGCGGCAGGCCCGTCGGGTCGGTCGCGCAGTGTGCACACCGAGCCGTATCGACGAAAGGGACAAGATATTTAGTGGAGTGGCGTGGTACTGCACATTTTCAGGGCAGATTTGAAAACACATCTTTTATTTAACGAGGCAGGCCCGTCGGGTCGGTCGCGCAGTGTGCACACCGAGCCGTATCGACGAAAGGGACAAGATATTTAGTGGAGTGGCGTGGTACTGCACGTTTTCAGGGCAGATTTGAAAACACATCTTTTATTTAACGCGGCAGGCCCGTCGGGTCGGTCGCGCAGTGTGCACACCGAGCCGTATCGACGAAAGGGACAAGATATTTAGTGGAGTGGCGTGGTACTGCACGTTTTCAGGGCAGATTTGAAAACACATCTTTTATTTAACGCGGCAGGCCCGTCGGGTCGGTCGCGCAGTGTGCACACCGAGCCGTATCGACGAAAGGGACAAGATATTTAGTGGAGTGGCGTGGTACTGCACGTTTTCAGGGCAGATTTGAAAACACATCTTTTATTTAACGCGGCAGGCCCGTCGGGTCGGTCGCGCAGTGTGCACACCGAGCCGTATCGACGAAAGGGACAAGATATTTAGTGGAGTGGCGTGGTACTGCACGTTTTCAGGGCAGATTTGAAAACACATCTTTTATTTAACGCGGCAGGCCCGTCGGGTCGGTCGCGCAGTGTGCACACCGAGCCGTATCGACGAAAGGGACAAGATATTTAGTGGAGTGGCGTGGTACTGCACGTTTTCAGGGCAGATTTGAAAACACATCTTTTATTTAACGCGGCAGGCCCGTCGGGTCGGTCGCGCAGTTTGCACACCGAGCCGTATCGACGAAAGGGACAAGATATTTAGTGGAGTGGCGTGGTACTGCACATTTTCAGGGCAGATTTGAAAACACATCTTTTATTTAACGCGGCAGGCCCGTCGGGTCGGTCGCGCAGTGTGCACACCGAGCCGTATCGACGAAAGGGACAAGATATTTAGTGGAGTGGCGTGGTACTGCACCTTTTCAGGGCAGATTTGAAAACACATCTTTTATTTAACGCGGCAGGCCCGTCGGGTCGGTCGCGCAGTGTGCACACCGAGCCGTATCGACGAAAGGGACAAGATATTTAGTGGAGTGGCGTGGTACTGCACATTTTCAGGGCAGATTTGAAAACACATCTTTTATTTAACGAGGCAGGCCCGTCGGGTCGGTCGCGCAGTGTGCACACCGAGCCGTATCGACGAAAGGGACAAGATATTTAGTGGAGTGGCGTGGTACTGCACATTTTCAGGGCAGATTTGAAAACACATCTTTTATTTAACGAGGCAGGCCCGTCGGGTCGGTCGCGCAGTTTGCACACCGAGCCGTATCGACGAAAGGGACAAGATATTTAGTGGAGTGGCGTGGTACTGCACATTTTCAGGGCAGATTTGAAAACACATCTTTTATTTAACGCGGCAGGCCCGTCGGGTCGGTCGCGCAGTGTGCACACCGAGCCGTATCGACGAAAGGGACAAGATATTTAGTGGAGTGGCGTGGTACTGCACATTTTCAGGGCAGATTTGAAAACACATCTTTTATTTAACGAGGCAGGCCCGTCGGGTCGGTCGCGCAGTGTGCACACCGAGCCGTATCGACGAAAGGGACAAGATATTTAGTGGAGTGGCGTGGTACTGCACGTTTTCAGGGCAGATTTGAAAACACATCTTTTATTTAACGAGGCAGGCCCGTCGGGTCGGTCGCGCAGTTTGCACACCGAGCCGTATCGACGAAAGGGACAAGATATTTAGTGGAGTGGCGTGGTACTGCACATTTTCAGGGCAGATTTGAAAACACATCTTTTATTTAACGCGGCAGGCCCGTCGGGTCGGTCGCGCAGTTTGCACACCGAGCCGTATCGACGAAAGGGACAAGATATTTAGTGGAGTGGCGTGGTACTGCACATTTTCAGGGCAGATTTGAAAACACATCTTTTATTTAACGCGGCAGGCCCGTCGGGTCGGTCGCGCAGTGTGCACACCGAGCCGTATCGACGAAAGGGACAAGATATTTAGTGGAGTGGCGTGGTACTGCACATTTTCAGGGCAGATTTGAAAACACATCTTTTATTTAACGAGGCAGGCCCGTCGGGTCGGTCGCGCAGTGTGCACACCGAGCCGTATCGACGAAAGGGACAAGATATTTAGTGGAGTGGCGTGGTACTGCACGTTTTCAGGGCAGATTTGAAAACACATCTTTTATTTAACGCGGCAGGCCCGTCGGGTCGGTCGCGCAGTGTGCACACCGAGCCGTATCGACGAAAGGGACAAGATATTTAGTGGAGTGGCGTGGTACTGCACATTTTCAGGGCAGATTTGAAAACACATCTTTTATTTAACGAGGCAGGCCCGTCGGGTCGGTCGCGCAGTGTGCACACCGAGCCGTATCGACGAAAGGGACAAGATATTTAGTGGAGTGGCGTGGTACTGCACGTTTTCAGGGCAGATTTGAAAACACATCTTTTATTTAACGCGGCAGGCCCGTCGGGTCGGTCGCGCAGTGTGCACACCGAGCCGTATCGACGAAAGGGACAAGATATTTAGTGGAGTGGCGTGGTACTGCACATTTTCAGGGCAGATTTGAAAACACATCTTTTATTTAACGAGGCAGGCCCGTCGGGTCGGTCGCGCAGTGTGCACACCGAGCCGTATCGACGAAAGGGACAAGATATTTAGTGGAGTGGCGTGGTACTGCACGTTTTCAGGGCAGATTTGAAAACACATCTTTTATTTAACGCGGCAGGCCCGTCGGGTCGGTCGCGCAGTGTGCACACCGAGCCGTATCGACGAAAGGGACAAGATATTTAGTGGAGTGGCGTGGTACTGCACGTTTTCAGGGCAGATTTGAAAACACATCTTTTATTTAACGCGGCAGGCCCGTCGGGTCGGTCGCGCAGTGTGCGCGCAGGCCATTATGGGCGGTTCGCTCTATGACTAACCGGATGTAGCCAAGGGATATGATTGGTTTCCGTCTATGACTCATCGTATGTAGGCAAGGGATATGATTGGTTTACGGCTATGATTCATCGTATGTAGGCGAGGGATATGATTGGTTGATACGTTTCCCGCCAAAAACCTAGAAAAAAAACATAAAAATAAAAAAACCGAAAAATAATACGAAATTAAACTAAAGAATGCCAGAAGAACTAAAGAAAAGCAAACGAGACATAGAAACAAGACCCTAAGATTGACAACAAGAAGCCAACACAAACCAGGACTGAAGGACCGAACTTGATACATATGGATAGATCTGACTCTGACACAAGAGGAGAGAGGATAAGATAAGATAAGATAAGATAAGAATAAAGAAATAAAAATAAAATATTATATTATATTATATATATATATATATATATATATATATATATAATATAATATTTTATTTTATTTTTATTTCTTTATTCTTATCTTATCTTATCTTATGTCAGAGACAGATGTATATGTATCTAGTTTTATGTATCACGGTTGTACCATGTTCTTGTGTGTGGACCATACTCTTGCTCTTGTGTGTGGAGCATAGCTCTTGTGTATGGATCATACTCTTGCTCTTGTGTGTGGATCATACTCCTGCTCTTGTGTGTGGAGCATACTCTACATGTTGGGTGTGGATCTTACTCTTGCTCTTGTGTGTGGATCATACTCTTGCTCTTGTGTGTGGATCATACTCTTGCTTTTGTGTGTGGATCATACTCTTGCTCGTTATGGATCATACTCTAGATGTTGGGTGGGGCTCATACTCTAGATCTCTAGATGGTGGGGCTCATACTCTAGATCTCTAGATGTTGGGTTTGGATCATACTCTAGATGTTGGGTTTGGATCATACGATCATCCACACCCATCTAGAGTAAGATCCAAACCCAACGATCCAAACCCAACATCTAGAGTATGAGCCACACCCAACATCTAGAGTATGATCCAGACACATCTAGAGTATGATCCACACCCATCTAGAGTATGGTCCACACCCATCTAGAGTATGATCCACACCCAACAGAGTATGATCCACACCCAACAGAGTATGATCCACACGTAGAGTATGATCCACACCCAACATGTAGAGTATGATCCACAACCCAAGAGCAAGAGTATGATCCACACACAAGAGCGAGAATGCTCCACACAGAGCGAGAATGATCCACATACAAGAGCAAGAGTATGATCCATACACAAGAGCTATGCTCCACACACAAGAGCAAGAGTATGGTCCACACACAAGAACATGGTACAACCGTGATACATAAAACTAGATACATATACATCTGTCTCTGACATAAGATAAGATAAGATAAGAATAAAGAAATAAAAATAAAATAAAATATTATATTATATTATATATATATATATATATATATATATATATAATATAATATTTTATTTTATTTTTATTTCTTTATTCTTATCTTATCTTATCTTATCTTATCCTCTCTCCTCTTGTGTCAGAGTCAGATCTATCCATATGTATCAAGTTCGGTCCTTCAGTCCTGGTTTGTGTTGGCTTCTTGTTGTCTTAGGGTCTTGTTTCTATGTCTCGTTTGCTTTTCTTTAGTTCTTCTGGCATTCTTTAGTTTAATTTCGTATTATTTTTCGGTTTTTTTTTATGTTTTTTTTCTAGGTTTTTGGCGGGAAACGTATCAACCAATCAAATCCCTCGCCTACATAGATCCAAACCCAACATAGAGTATGAGCCACACCCAACATCTAGAGTATGATCCAAACCCAACATCTAGAGTAAGATCCAAACCCAACATCTAGAGTAAGATCCAAACCCAACATCTAGAGTATGAGCCCACCCAACATCTAGAGTATGATCCAGAAAGAGCAAGAGTATGATCCACACACAAGAGCAAGAGTATGATCCACACACAAGAGCAAGAGTCCACACACAACATGTAGAGTATGATCCACACACAACATGTAGAGTATGATCCACAACCCAAGAGCAAGAGTATGATCCACAACCCAAGAGCAAGAGTATGATCCACACACAAGAGCGAGAATGCTCCACACACAAGAGCAAGAGTATGATCCATACACAAGAGCTATGATCCACACACAAGAGCAAGAGTATGATCCACACACAAGAGCAAGAGTATGATCCACACACAAGAGCAAGAGTCCACACACAACATGTAGAGTATGATCCACACACAACATGTAGAGTATGATCCACAACCCAAGAGCAAGAGTATGATCCACAACCCAAGAGCAAGAGTATGATCCACACACACAAGAGCGAGAATGCTCCACACACAAGAGCAAGAGTATGATCCATACACAAGAGCTATGATCCACACACAAGAGCAAGAGTATGATCCATACACAAGAGCTATGCTCCACACACAAGAGCAAGAGTATGATCCATACACAAGAGCTATGCTCCACACACAAGAGCAAGAGTATGATCCATACACAAGAGCTATGCTCCACACACAAGAGCAAGAGTATGGTCCACACACAAGAACATGGTACAACCGTGATACATAAAACTAGATACATATACATCTGTCTCTGACATAAGATAAGATAAGATAAGAATAAAGAAATAAAAATAAAATATTATATTATATATATATATATATATATATATATATATATATAATATTTTATTTTTATTTCTTTATTCTTATCTTATCTTATCTTATCTTATCCTCTCTCCTCTTGTGTCAGAGTCAGATCTATCCATATGTATCAAGTTCGGTCCTTCAGTCCTGGTTTGTGTTGGCTTCTTGTTGTCAATCTTAGGGTCTTGTTTCTATGTCTCGTTTGCTTTTCTTTAGTTCTTCTGGCATTCTTTAGTTTAATTTCGTATTATTTTTCGGTTTTTTTATTTTTATGTTTTTTTTCTAGGTTTTTGGCGGGAAACGTATCAACCAATCATATCCCTCGCCTACATACGATGAATCATATTTCAAATCTGCCCTGAAAATGTGCAGTACCACGCCACTCCACTAAATATCTTGTCCCTTTCGTCGATACGGCTCGGTGTGCACACTGCGCGACCGACCCTACGGGCCTGCCGCGTTAAATAAAAGATGTGTTTTCAAATCTGCCCTGAAAATGTGCAGTACCACGCCACTCCACTAAATATCTTGTCCCTTTCGTCGATACGGCTCGGTGTGCACACTGCGCGACCGACCCGACGGGCCTGCCTCGTTAAATAAAAGATGTGTTTTCAAATCTGCCCTGAAAATGTGCAGTACCACGCCACTCCACTAAATATCTTGTCCCTTTCGTCGATACGGCTCGGTGTGCACACTGCGCGACCGACCCGACGGGCCTGCCGCGTTAAATAAAAGATGTGTTTTCAAATCTGCCCTGAAAATGTGCAGTACCACGCCACTCCACTAAATATCTTGTCCCTTTCGTCGATACGGCTCGGTGTGCAAACTGCGCGACCGACCCGACGGGCCTGCCTCGTTAAATAAAAGATGTGTTTTCAAATCTGCCCTGAAAACGTGCAGTACCACGCCACTCCACTAAATATCTTGTCCCTTTCGTCGATACGGCTCGGTGTGCACACTGCGCGACCGACCCGACGGGCCTGCCGCGTTAAATAAAAGATGTGTTTTCAAATCTGCCCTGAAAATGTGCAGTACCACGCCACTCCACTAAATATCTTGTCCCTTTCGTCGATACGGCTCGGTGTGCAAACTGCGCGACCGACCCGACGGGCCTGCCGCGTTAAATAAAAGATGTGTTTTCAAATCTGCCCTGAAAATGTGCAGTACCACGCCACTCCACTAAATATCTTGTCCCTTTCGTCGATACGGCTCGGTGTGCACACTGCGCGACCGACCCGACGGGCCTGCCGCGTTAAATAAAAGATGTGTTTTCAAATCTGCCCTGAAAATGTGCAGTACCACGCCACTCCACTAAATATCTTGTCCCTTTCGTCGATACGGCTCGGTGTGCACACTGCGCGACCGACCCGACGGGCCTGCCGCGTTAAATAAAAGATGTGTTTTCAAATCTGCCCTGAAAATGTGCAGTACCACGCCACTCCACTAAATATCTTGTCCCTTTCGTCGATACGGCTCGGTGTGCACACTGCGCGACCGACCCGACGGGCCTGCCTCGTTAAATAAAAGATGTGTTTTCAAATCTGCCCTGAAAATGTGCAGTACCACGCCACTCCACTAAATATCTTGTCCCTTTCGTCGATACGGCTCGGTGTGCACACTGCGCGACCGACCCGACGGGCCTGCCGCGTTAAATAAAAGATGTGTTTTCAAATCTGCCCTGAAAACGTGCAGTACCACGCCACTCCACTAAATATCTTGTCCCTTTCGTCGATACGGCTCGGTGTGCACACTGCGCGACCGACCCGACGGGCCTGCCTCGTTAAATAAAAGATGTGTTTTCAAATCTGCCCTGAAAACGTGCAGTACCACGCCACTCCACTAAATATCTTGTCCCTTTCGTCGATACGGCTCGGTGTGCACACTGCGCGACCGACCCGACGGGCCTGCCGCGTTAAATAAAAGATGTGTTTTCAAATCTGCCCTGAAAATGTGCAGTACCACGCCACTCCACTAAATATCTTGTCCCTTTCGTCGATACGGCTCGGTGTGCAAACTGCGCGACCGACCCGACGGGCCTGCCGCGTTAAATAAAAGATGTGTTTTCAAATCTGCCCTGAAAATGTGCAGTACCACGCCACTCCACTAAATATCTTGTCCCTTTCGTCGATACGGCTCGGTGTGCACACTGCGCGACCGACCCGACGGGCCTGCCGCGTTAAATAAAAGATGTGTTTTCAAATCTGCCCTGAAAATGTGCAGTACCACGCCACTCCACTAAATATCTTGTCCCTTTCGTCGATACGGCTCGGTGTGCACACTGCGCGACCGACCCGACGGGCCTGCCTCGTTAAATAAAAGATGTGTTTTCAAATCTGCCCTGAAAATGTGCAGTACCACGCCACTCCACTAAATATCTTGTCCCTTTCGTCGATACGGCTCGGTGTGCACACTGCGCGACCGACCCGACGGGCCTGCCGCGTTAAATAAAAGATGTGTTTTCAAATCTGCCCTGAAAACGTGCAGTACCACGCCACTCCACTAAATATCTTGTCCCTTTCGTCGATACGGCTCGGTGTGCACACTGCGCGACCGACCCGACGGGCCTGCCTCGTTAAATAAAAGATGTGTTTTCAAATCTGCCCTGAAAACGTGCAGTACCACGCCACTCCACTAAATATCTTGTCCCTTTCGTCGATACGGCTCGGTGTGCACACTGCGCGACCGACCCGACGGGCCTGCCGCGTTAAATAAAAGATGTGTTTTCAAATCTGCCCTGAAAATGTGCAGTACCACGCCACTCCACTAAATATCTTGTCCCTTTCGTCGATACGGCTCGGTGTGCAAACTGCGCGACCGACCCGACGGGCCTGCCGCGTTAAATAAAAGATGTGTTTTCAAATCTGCCCTGAAAATGTGCAGTACCACGCCACTCCACTAAATATCTTGTCCCTTTCGTCGATACGGCTCGGTGTGCACACTGCGCGACCGACCCGACGGGCCTGCCGCGTTAAATAAAAGATGTGTTTTCAAATCTGCCCTGAAAATGTGCAGTACCACGCCACTCCACTAAATATCTTGTCCCTTTCGTCGATACGGCTCGGTGTGCACACTGCGCGACCGACCCGACGGGCCTGCCTCGTTAAATAAAAGATGTGTTTTCAAATCTGCCCTGAAAATGTGCAGTACCACGCCACTCCACTAAATATCTTGTCCCTTTCGTCGATACGGCTCGGTGTGCACACTGCGCGACCGACCCGACGGGCCTGCCGCGTTAAATAAAAGATGTGTTTTCAAATCTGCCCTGAAAACGTGCAGTACCACGCCACTCCACTAAATATCTTGTCCCTTTCGTCGATACGGCTCGGTGTGCACACTGCGCGACCGACCCGACGGGCCTGCCTCGTTAAATAAAAGATGTGTTTTCAAATCTGCCCTGAAAACGTGCAGTACCACGCCACTCCACTAAATATCTTGTCCCTTTCGTCGATACGGCTCGGTGTGCACACTGCGCGACCGACCCGACGGGCCTGCCGCGTTAAATAAAAGATGTGTTTTCAAATCTGCCCTGAAAATGTGCAGTACCACGCCACTCCACTAAATATCTTGTCCCTTTCGTCGATACGGCTCGGTGTGCACACTGCGCGACCGACCCGACGGGCCTGCCGCGTTAAATAAAAGATGTGTTTTCAAATCTGCCCTGAAAATGTGCAGTACCACGCCACTCCACTAAATATCTTGTCCCTTTCGTCGATACGGCTCGGTGTGCACACTGCGCGACCGACCCGACGGGCCTGCCGCGTTAAATAAAAGATGTGTTTTCAAATCTGCCCTGAAAATGTGCAGTACCACGCCACTCCACTAAATATCTTGTCCCTTTCGTCGATACGGCTCGGTGTGCACACTGCGCGACCGACCCGACGGGCCTGCCGCGTTAAATAAAAGATGTGTTTTCAAATCTGCCCTGAAAATGTGCAGTACCACGCCACTCCACTAAATATCTTGTCCCTTTCGTCGATACGGCTCGGTGTGCACACTGCGCGACCGACCCGACGGGCCTGCCGCGTTAAATAAAAGATGTGTTTTCAAATCTGCCCTGAAAATGTGCAGTACCACGCCACTCCACTAAATATCTTGTCCCTTTCGTCGATACGGCTCGGTGTGCACACTGCGCGACCGACCCGACGGGCCTGCCTCGTTAAATAAAAGATGTGTTTTCAAATCTGCCCTGAAAACGTGCAGTACCACGCCACTCCACTAAATATCTTGTCCCTTTCGTCGATACGGCTCGGTGTGCACACTGCGCGACCGACCCGACGGGCCTGCCGCGTTAAATAAAAGATGTGTTTTCAAATCTGCCCTGAAAATGTGCAGTACCACGCCACTCCACTAAATATCTTGTCCCTTTCGTCGATACGGCTCGGTGTGCAAACTGCGCGACCGACCCGACGGGCCTGCCGCGTTAAATAAAAGATGTGTTTTCAAATCTGCCCTGAAAATGTGCAGTACCACGCCACTCCACTAAATATCTTGTCCCTTTCGTCGATACGGCTCGGTGTGCACACTGCGCGACCGACCCGACGGGCCTGCCGCGTTAAATAAAAGATGTGTTTTCAAATCTGCCCTGAAAATGTGCAGTACCACGCCACTCCACTAAATATCTTGTCCCTTTCGTCGATACGGCTCGGTGTGCACACTGCGCGACCGACCCGACGGGCCTGCCTCGTTAAATAAAAGATGTGTTTTCAAATCTGCCCTGAAAATGTGCAGTACCACGCCACTCCACTAAATATCTTGTCCCTTTCGTCGATACGGCTCGGTGTGCACACTGCGCGACCGACCCGACGGGCCTGCCGCGTTAAATAAAAGATGTGTTTTCAAATCTGCCCTGAAAACGTGCAGTACCACGCCACTCCACTAAATATCTTGTCCCTTTCGTCGATACGGCTCGGTGTGCACACTGCGCGACCGACCCGACGGGCCTGCCTCGTTAAATAAAAGATGTGTTTTCAAATCTGCCCTGAAAACGTGCAGTACCACGCCACTCCACTAAATATCTTGTCCCTTTCGTCGATACGGCTCGGTGTGCACACTGCGCGACCGACCCGACGGGCCTGCCGCGTTAAATAAAAGATGTGTTTTCAAATCTGCCCTGAAAATGTGCAGTACCACGCCACTCCACTAAATATCTTGTCCCTTTCGTCGATACGGCTCGGTGTGCACACTGCGCGACCGACCCGACGGGCCTGCCGCGTTAAATAAAAGATGTGTTTTCAAATCTGCCCTGAAAATGTGCAGTACCACGCCACTCCACTAAATATCTTGTCCCTTTCGTCGATACGGCTCGGTGTGCAAACTGCGCGACCGACCCGACGGGCCTGCCGCGTTAAATAAAAGATGTGTTTTCAAATCTGCCCTGAAAATGTGCAGTACCACGCCACTCCACTAAATATCTTGTCCCTTTCGTCGATACGGCTCGGTGTGCACACTGCGCGACCGACCCGACGGGCCTGCCGCGTTAAATAAAAGATGTGTTTTCAAATCTGCCCTGAAAATGTGCAGTACCACGCCACTCCACTAAATATCTTGTCCCTTTCGTCGATACGGCTCGGTGTGCAAACTGCGCGACCGACCCGACGGGCCTGCCGCGTTAAATAAAAGATGTGTTTTCAAATCTGCCCTGAAAATGTGCAGTACCACGCCACTCCACTAAATATCTTGTCCCTTTCGTCGATACGGCTCGGTGTGCAAACTGCGCGACCGACCCGACGGGCCTGCCTCGTTAAATAAAAGATGTGTTTTCAAATCTGCCCTGAAAACGTGCAGTACCACGCCACTCCACTAAATATCTTGTCCCTTTCGTCGATACGGCTCGGTGTGCACACTGCGCGACCGACCCGACGGGCCTGCCGCGTTAAATAAAAGATGTGTTTTCAAATCTGCCCTGAAAATGTGCAGTACCACGCCACTCCACTAAATATCTTGTCCCTTTCGTCGATACGGCTCGGTGTGCAAACTGCGCGACCGACCCGACGGGCCTGCCGCGTTAAATAAAAGATGTGTTTTCAAATCTGCCCTGAAAATGTGCAGTACCACGCCACTCCACTAAATATCTTGTCCCTTTCGTCGATACGGCTCGGTGTGCACACTGCGCGACCGACCCGACGGGCCTGCCGCGTTAAATAAAAGATGTGTTTTCAAATCTGCCCTGAAAATGTGCAGTACCACGCCACTCCACTAAATATCTTGTCCCTTTCGTCGATACGGCTCGGTGTGCACACTGCGCGACCGACCCGACGGGCCTGCCTCGTTAAATAAAAGATGTGTTTTCAAATCTGCCCTGAAAATGTGCAGTACCACGCCACTCCACTAAATATCTTGTCCCTTTCGTCGATACGGCTCGGTGTGCACACTGCGCGACCGACCCGACGGGCCTGCCGCGTTAAATAAAAGATGTGTTTTCAAATCTGCCCTGAAAACGTGCAGTACCACGCCACTCCACTAAATATCTTGTCCCTTTCGTCGATACGGCTCGGTGTGCACACTGCGCGACCGACCCGACGGGCCTGCCTCGTTAAATAAAAGATGTGTTTTCAAATCTGCCCTGAAAACGTGCAGTACCACGCCACTCCACTAAATATCTTGTCCCTTTCGTCGATACGGCTCGGTGTGCACACTGCGCGACCGACCCGACGGGCCTGCCGCGTTAAATAAAAGATGTGTTTTCAAATCTGCCCTGAAAATGTGCAGTACCACGCCACTCCACTAAATATCTTGTCCCTTTCGTCGATACGGCTCGGTGTGCACACTGCGCGACCGACCCGACGGGCCTGCCGCGTTAAATAAAAGATGTGTTTTCAAATCTGCCCTGAAAATGTGCAGTACCACGCCACTCCACTAAATATCTTGTCCCTTTCGTCGATACGGCTCGAGGGACAAGATATTTAGTGGAGTGGCGTGGTACTGCACGTTTTCAGGGCAGATTTGAAAACACATCTTTTATTTAACGCGGCAGGCCCGTCGGGTCGGTCGCGCAGTGTGCACACCGAGCCGTATCGACGAAAGGGACAAGATATTTAGTGGAGTGGCGTGGTACTGCACGTTTTCAGGGCAGATTTGAAAACACATCTTTTATTTAACGCGGCAGGCCCGTCGGGTCGGTCGCGCAGTGTGCACACCGAGCCGTATCGACGAAAGGGACAAGATATTTAGTGGAGTGGCGTGGTACTGCACGTTTTCAGGGCAGATTTGAAAACACATCTTTTATTTAACGCGGCAGGCCCGTCGGGTCGGTCGCGCAGTGTGCACACCGAGCCGTATCGACGAAAGGGACAAGATATTTAGTGGAGTGGCGTGGTACTGCACGTTTTCAGGGCAGATTTAAAAACACATCTTTTATTTAACGCGGCAGGCCCGTCGGGTCGGTCGCGCAGTGTGCGCGCAGGCCATTATGGGCGGTTCGCTCTATGACTAACCGGATGTAGCCAAGGGATATGATTGGTTTCCGTCTATGACTCATCGTATGTAGGCAAGGGATATGATTGGTTTACGGCTATGATTCATCGTATGTAGGCGAGGGATATGATTGGTTGATACGTTTCCCGCCAAAAACCTAGAAAAAAAACATAAAAATAAAAAAACCGAAAAATAATACGAAATTAAACTAAAGAATGCCAGAAGAACTAAAGAAAAGCAAACGAGACATAGAAACAAGACCCTAAGATTGACAACAAGAAGCCAACACAAACCAGGACTGAAGGACCGAACTTGATACATATGGATAGATCTGACTCTGACACAAGAGGAGAGAGGATAAGATAAGATAAGATAAGATAAGAATAAAGAAATAAAAATAAAATATTATATTATATTATATATATATATATATATATATATATATATATAATATAATATTTTATTTTATTTTTATTTCTTTATTCTTATCTTATCTTATCTTATGTCAGAGACAGATGTATATGTATCTAGTTTTATGTATCACGGTTGTACCATGTTCTTGTGTGTGGACCATACTCTTGCTCTTGTGTGTGGAGCATAGCTCTTGTGTATGGATCATACTCTTGCTCTTGTGTGTGGATCATACTCCTGCTCTTGTGTGTGGAGCATACTCTACATGTTGGGTGTGGATCTTACTCTTGCTCTTGTGTGTGGATCATACTCTTGCTCTTGTGTGTGGATCATACTCTTGCTTTTGTGTGTGGATCATACTCTTGCTCGTTATGGATCATACTCTAGATGTTGGGTGGGGCTCATACTCTAGATCTCTAGATGGTGGGGCTCATACTCTAGATCTCTAGATGTTGGGTTTGGATCATACTCTAGATGTTGGGTTTGGATCATACGATCATCCACACCCATCTAGAGTAAGATCCAAACCCAACGATCCAAACCCAACATCTAGAGTATGAGCCACACCCAACATCTAGAGTATGATCCAGACACATCTAGAGTATGATCCACACCCATCTAGAGTATGGTCCACACCCATCTAGAGTATGATCCACACCCAACAGAGTATGATCCACACCCAACAGAGTATGATCCACACGTAGAGTATGATCCACACCCAACATGTAGAGTATGATCCACAACCCAAGAGCAAGAGTATGATCCACACACAAGAGCGAGAATGCTCCACACAGAGCGAGAATGATCCACATACAAGAGCAAGAGTATGATCCATACACAAGAGCTATGCTCCACACACAAGAGCAAGAGTATGGTCCACACACAAGAACATGGTACAACCGTGATACATAAAACTAGATACATATACATCTGTCTCTGACATAAGATAAGATAAGATAAGAATAAAGAAATAAAAATAAAATAAAATATTATATTATATTATATATATATATATATATATATATATATAATATAATATTTTATTTTATTTTTATTTCTTTATTCTTATCTTATCTTATCTTATCTTATCCTCTCTCCTCTTGTGTCAGAGTCAGATCTATCCATATGTATCAAGTTCGGTCCTTCAGTCCTGGTTTGTGTTGGCTTCTTGTTGTCTTAGGGTCTTGTTTCTATGTCTCGTTTGCTTTTCTTTAGTTCTTCTGGCATTCTTTAGTTTAATTTCGTATTATTTTTCGGTTTTTTTTTATGTTTTTTTTCTAGGTTTTTGGCGGGAAACGTATCAACCAATCAAATCCCTCGCCTACATAGATCCAAACCCAACATAGAGTATGAGCCACACCCAACATCTAGAGTATGATCCAAACCCAACATCTAGAGTAAGATCCAAACCCAACATCTAGAGTAAGATCCAAACCCAACATCTAGAGTATGAGCCCACCCAACATCTAGAGTATGATCCAGAAAGAGCAAGAGTATGATCCACACACAAGAGCAAGAGTATGATCCACACACAAGAGCAAGAGTCCACACACAACATGTAGAGTATGATCCACACACAACATGTAGAGTATGATCCACAACCCAAGAGCAAGAGTATGATCCACAACCCAAGAGCAAGAGTATGATCCACACACAAGAGCGAGAATGCTCCACACACAAGAGCAAGAGTATGATCCATACACAAGAGCTATGATCCACACACAAGAGCAAGAGTATGATCCACACACAAGAGCAAGAGTATGATCCACACACAAGAGCAAGAGTCCACACACAACATGTAGAGTATGATCCACACACAACATGTAGAGTATGATCCACAACCCAAGAGCAAGAGTATGATCCACAACCCAAGAGCAAGAGTATGATCCACACACAAGAGCGAGAATGCTCCACACACAAGAGCAAGAGTATGATCCATACACAAGAGCTATGATCCACACACAAGAGCAAGAGTATGATCCACACACAAGAGCAAGAGTATGATCCACACACAAGAGCAAGAGTCCACACACAACATGTAGAGTATGATCCACACACAACATGTAGAGTATGATCCACAACCCAAGAGCAAGAGTATGATCCACAACCCAAGAGCAAGAGTATGATCCACACACACAAGAGCGAGAATGCTCCACACACAAGAGCAAGAGTATGATCCATACACAAGAGCTATGATCCACACACAAGAGCAAGAGTATGATCCATACACAAGAGCTATGCTCCACACACAAGAGCAAGAGTATGATCCATACACAAGAGCAAGAGTATGATCCACACACAAGAGCAAGAGTCCACACACAACATGTAGAGTATGATCCACACACAACATGTAGAGTATGATCCACAACCCAAGAGCAAGAGTATGATCCACAACCCAAGAGCAAGAGTATGATCCACACACACAAGAGCGAGAATGCTCCACACACAAGAGCAAGAGTATGATCCATACACAAGAGCTATGATCCACACACAAGAGCAAGAGTATGATCCATACACAAGAGCTATGCTCCACACACAAGAGCAAGAGTATGATCCATACACAAGAGCTATGCTCCACACACAAGAGCAAGAGTATGATCCATACACAAGAGCTATGCTCCACACACAAGAGCAAGAGTATGGTCCACACACAAGAACATGGTACAACCGTGATACATAAAACTAGATACATATACATCTGTCTCTGACATAAGATAAGATAAGATAAGAATAAAGAAATAAAAATAAAATATTATATTATATATATATATATATATATATATATATATATATAATATTTTATTTTTATTTCTTTATTCTTATCTTATCTTATCTTATCTTATCCTCTCTCCTCTTGTGTCAGAGTCAGATCTATCCATATGTATCAAGTTCGGTCCTTCAGTCCTGGTTTGTGTTGGCTTCTTGTTGTCAATCTTAGGGTCTTGTTTCTATGTCTCGTTTGCTTTTCTTTAGTTCTTCTGGCATTCTTTAGTTTAATTTCGTATTATTTTTCGGTTTTTTTATTTTTATGTTTTTTTTCTAGGTTTTTGGCGGGAAACGTATCAACCAATCATATCCCTCGCCTACATACGATGAATCATATTTCAAATCTGCCCTGAAAATGTGCAGTACCACGCCACTCCACTAAATATCTTGTCCCTTTCGTCGATACGGCTCGGTGTGCACACTGCGCGACCGACCCTACGGGCCTGCCGCGTTAAATAAAAGATGTGTTTTCAAATCTGCCCTGAAAATGTGCAGTACCACGCCACTCCACTAAATATCTTGTCCCTTTCGTCGATACGGCTCGGTGTGCACACTGCGCGACCGACCCGACGGGCCTGCCGCGTTAAATAAAAGATGTGTTTTCAAATCTGCCCTGAAAATGTGCAGTACCACGCCACTCCACTAAATATCTTGTCCCTTTCGTCGATACGGCTCGGTGTGCACACTGCGCGACCGACCCGACGGGCCTGCCTCGTTAAATAAAAGATGTGTTTTCAAATCTGCCCTGAAAATGTGCAGTACCACGCCACTCCACTAAATATCTTGTCCCTTTCGTCGATACGGCTCGGTGTGCACACTGCGCGACCGACCCGACGGGCCTGCCGCGTTAAATAAAAGATGTGTTTTCAAATCTGCCCTGAAAACGTGCAGTACCACGCCACTCCACTAAATATCTTGTCCCTTTCGTCGATACGGCTCGGTGTGCACACTGCGCGACCGACCCGACGGGCCTGCCTCGTTAAATAAAAGATGTGTTTTCAAATCTGCCCTGAAAACGTGCAGTACCACGCCACTCCACTAAATATCTTGTCCCTTTCGTCGATACGGCTCGGTGTGCACACTGCGCGACCGACCCGACGGGCCTGCCGCGTTAAATAAAAGATGTGTTTTCAAATCTGCCCTGAAAATGTGCAGTACCACGCCACTCCACTAAATATCTTGTCCCTTTCGTCGATACGGCTCGGTGTGCAAACTGCGCGACCGACCCGACGGGCCTGCCTCGTTAAATAAAAGATGTGTTTTCAAATCTGCCCTGAAAACGTGCAGTACCACGCCACTCCACTAAATATCTTGTCCCTTTCGTCGATACGGCTCGGTGTGCACACTGCGCGACCGACCCGACGGGCCTGCCGCGTTAAATAAAAGATGTGTTTTCAAATCTGCCCTGAAAATGTGCAGTACCACGCCACTCCACTAAATATCTTGTCCCTTTCGTCGATACGGCTCGGTGTGCAAACTGCGCGACCGACCCGACGGGCCTGCCGCGTTAAATAAAAGATGTGTTTTCAAATCTGCCCT
The DNA here is from genome assembly GCA_024529925.1 of Ophthalmolycus amberensis. NCBI lineage: Eukaryota > Metazoa > Chordata > Actinopteri > Perciformes > Zoarcidae > Ophthalmolycus > Ophthalmolycus amberensis. The sequence goes on from JAFEUB010000490.1 coordinate 21,379, forward strand.
GAAAATGTGCAGTACCACGCCACTCCACTAAATATCTTGTCCCTTTCGTCGATACGGCTCGGTGTGCACACTGCGCGACCGACCCGACGGGCCTGCCGCGTTAAATAAAAGATGTGTTTTCAAATCTGCCCTGAAAATGTGCAGTACCACGCCACTCCACTAAATATCTTGTCCCTTTCGTCGATACGGCTCGGTGTGCACACTGCGCGACCGACCCGACGGGCCTGCCTCGTTAAATAAAAGATGTGTTTTCAAATCTGCCCTGAAAATGTGCAGTACCACGCCACTCCACTAAATATCTTGTCCCTTTCGTCGATACGGCTCGGTGTGCACACTGCGCGACCGACCCGACGGGCCTGCCGCGTTAAATAAAAGATGTGTTTTCAAATCTGCCCTGAAAACGTGCAGTACCACGCCACTCCACTAAATATCTTGTCCCTTTCGTCGATACGGCTCGGTGTGCACACTGCGCGACCGACCCGACGGGCCTGCCTCGTTAAATAAAAGATGTGTTTTCAAATCTGCCCTGAAAACGTGCAGTACCACGCCACTCCACTAAATATCTTGTCCCTTTCGTCGATACGGCTCGGTGTGCACACTGCGCGACCGACCCGACGGGCCTGCCGCGTTAAATAAAAGATGTGTTTTCAAATCTGCCCTGAAAATGTGCAGTACCACGCCACTCCACTAAATATCTTGTCCCTTTCGTCGATACGGCTCGGTGTGCACACTGCGCGACCGACCCGACGGGCCTGCCGCGTTAAATAAAAGATGTGTTTTCAAATCTGCCCTGAAAATGTGCAGTACCACGCCACTCCACTAAATATCTTGTCCCTTTCGTCGATACGGCTCGGTGTGCAAACTGCGCGACCGACCCGACGGGCCTGCCGCGTTAAATAAAAGATGTGTTTTCAAATCTGCCCTGAAAATGTGCAGTACCACGCCACTCCACTAAATATCTTGTCCCTTTCGTCGATACGGCTCGGTGTGCACACTGCGCGACCGACCCGACGGGCCTGCCGCGTTAAATAAAAGATGTGTTTTCAAATCTGCCCTGAAAATGTGCAGTACCACGCCACTCCACTAAATATCTTGTCCCTTTCGTCGATACGGCTCGGTGTGCACACTGCGCGACCGACCCGACGGGCCTGCCGCGTTAAATAAAAGATGTGTTTTCAAATCTGCCCTGAAAATGTGCAGTACCACGCCACTCCACTAAATATCTTGTCCCTTTCGTCGATACGGCTCGGTGTGCACACTGCGCGACCGACCCGACGGGCCTGCCTCGTTAAATAAAAGATGTGTTTTCAAATCTGCCCTGAAAATGTGCAGTACCACGCCACTCCACTAAATATCTTGTCCCTTTCGTCGATACGGCTCGGTGTGCACACTGCGCGACCGACCCGACGGGCCTGCCGCGTTAAATAAAAGATGTGTTTTCAAATCTGCCCTGAAAACGTGCAGTACCACGCCACTCCACTAAATATCTTGTCCCTTTCGTCGATACGGCTCGGTGTGCACACTGCGCGACCGACCCGACGGGCCTGCCTCGTTAAATAAAAGATGTGTTTTCAAATCTGCCCTGAAAACGTGCAGTACCACGCCACTCCACTAAATATCTTGTCCCTTTCGTCGATACGGCTCGGTGTGCACACTGCGCGACCGACCCGACGGGCCTGCCGCGTTAAATAAAAGATGTGTTTTCAAATCTGCCCTGAAAATGTGCAGTACCACGCCACTCCACTAAATATCTTGTCCCTTTCGTCGATACGGCTCGGTGTGCACACTGCGCGACCGACCCGACGGGCCTGCCGCGTTAAATAAAAGATGTGTTTTCAAATCTGCCCTGAAAATGTGCAGTACCACGCCACTCCACTAAATATCTTGTCCCTTTCGTCGATACGGCTCGGTGTGCAAACTGCGCGACCGACCCGACGGGCCTGCCTCGTTAAATAAAAGATGTGTTTTCAAATCTGCCCTGAAAACGTGCAGTACCACGCCACTCCACTAAATATCTTGTCCCTTTCGTCGATACGGCTCGGTGTGCACACTGCGCGACCGACCCGACGGGCCTGCCGCGTTAAATAAAAGATGTGTTTTCAAATCTGCCCTGAAAACGTGCAGTACCACGCCACTCCACTAAATATCTTGTCCCTTTCGTCGATACGGCTCGGTGTGCAAACTGCGCGACCGACCCGACGGGCCTGCCTCGTTAAATAAAAGATGTGTTTTCAAATCTGCCCTGAAAACGTGCAGTACCACGCCACTCCACTAAATATCTTGTCCCTTTCGTCGATACGGCTCGGTGTGCACACTGCGCGACCGACCCGACGGGCCTGCCTCGTTAAATAAAAGATGTGTTTTCAAATCTGCCCTGAAAATGTGCAGTACCACGCCACTCCACTAAATATCTTGTCCCTTTCGTCGATACGGCTCGGTGTGCACACTGCGCGACCGACCCGACGGGCCTGCCGCGTTAAATAAAAGATGTGTTTTCAAATCTGCCCTGAAAATGTGCAGTACCACGCCACTCCACTAAATATCTTGTCCCTTTCGTCGATACGGCTCGGTGTGCACACTGCGCGACCGACCCGACGGGCCTGCCTCGTTAAATAAAAGATGTGTTTTCAAATCTGCCCTGAAAATGTGCAGTACCACGCCACTCCACTAAATATCTTGTCCCTTTCGTCGATACGGCTCGGTGTGCACACTGCGCGACCGACCCGACGGGCCTGCCTCGTTAAATAAAAGATGTGTTTTCAAATCTGCCCTGAAAATGTGCAGTACCACGCCACTCCACTAAATATCTTGTCCCTTTCGTCGATACGGCTCGGTGTGCACACTGCGCGACCGACCCGACGGGCCTGCCGCGTTAAATAAAAGATGTGTTTTCAAATCTGCCCTGAAAACGTGCAGTACCACGCCACTCCACTAAATATCTTGTCCCTTTCGTCGATACGGCTCGGTGTGCACACTGCGCGACCGACCCGACGGGCCTGCCGCGTTAAATAAAAGATGTGTTTTCAAATCTGCCCTGAAAATGTGCAGTACCACGCCACTCCACTAAATATCTTGTCCCTTTCGTCGATACGGCTCGGTGTGCAAACTGCGCGACCGACCCGACGGGCCTGCCGCGTTAAATAAAAGATGTGTTTTCAAATCTGCCCTGAAAATGTGCAGTACCACGCCACTCCACTAAATATCTTGTCCCTTTCGTCGATACGGCTCGGTGTGCACACTGCGCGACCGACCCGACGGGCCTGCCGCGTTAAATAAAAGATGTGTTTTTAAATCTGCCCTGAAAATGTGCAGTACCACGCCACTCCACTAAATATCTTGTCCCTTTCGTCGATACGGCTCGGTGTGCACACTGCGCGACCGACCCGACGGGCCTGCCGCGTTAAATAAAAGATGTGTTTTCAAATCTGCCCTGAAAATGTGCAGTACCACGCCACTCCACTAAATATCTTGTCCCTTTCGTCGATACGGCTCGGTGTGCACACTGCGCGACCGACCCGACGGGCCTGCCGCGTTAAATAAAAGATGTGTTTTCAAATCTGCCCTGAAAATGTGCAGTACCACGCCACTCCACTAAATATCTTGTCCCTTTCGTCGATACGGCTCGGTGTGCACACTGCGCGACCGACCCGACGGGCCTGCCGCGTATCGTGCGCGACAGCCCCTACGGGCCTGCACGCACACTGCACGATCCGGAAAATGTGTAGTGTACCAGATTCAGCACTCCCCTGGCCCCACCCCAGATAAACGACCATGTGTATGGTAAAAGCTGTTTATTCACATCAACATTCAGAGAATACAATTGTGTTGTTATCATCCACATCGAACCCATAGGACCGGTCCGCCTTTGGACACCTGAGCTGCCACATCTCGTACACATATCTCATGGTCATGAATGCCAACCACGGCGTCTTGGATCTGCCCAGTACCCCGGCCATCTCTGTCAGTCTCGTGTACATTCCCAGGTACATAGATCGGGTATCCTCCCCAGCTGGATCCTGCCAGATTGCACCCAGGTCCGAGCACCAGCTCGCAAACAATGGGTGTAGCCCCACAGCCAACAGGGTCTTTGGTCCAAGGCCTGTGAATGTGCAGGTGTAGTCCGTTCCAAATAGGATCATGAATACAAGGGCCTTATGGCGCAGTACCCTGGACCCCAGGACCTCCTTCTTGATCCGCATGTGTAGATAGGGGTATGTTCTGGCCAGCTCCAAGTATCGGCCATTGCTGTACGGTATCACCTTGCCCATCCTGTATAGATTACTGAGCCTGCGCAGGCTCGCATGGTTAGGGTAGGTACTACACAGCAGGAGTTTGAAGGTGCACTCAAACATATCGTCGGCCACGTGCCACCCCGACTCCGAAGCAATGCGAGCTCTGTTACGTATTGTGTCAGCCACGGTCCGGGCCACATCGTCAGGTAAACGGACCACCCTGCTTAGGAACTCCTCGTACACAGAGCCCTGGATACCCCCCAGGTATAGGTACTTTGCAATCCCCCTCAGGGGAGTCTCGGCCTCCCCAATAAGCGCTTCCCAGTGTAAGTGGTGTTCAGCTACCACCGGCACCGTCTGGATATCGGACACATCGTACAGCGCACCAAGCCTCAGGTCCCTGCCTCGCAAGTCAACCCTGGGTCTCGGGTCCTTCTGGCTGGTGCACAGGTTTCCAAATGCAGATGTGTGCATTGCGCGCCCAGGGCTGTAACTGCTGTTGGTGATGCGAAGTATCATTCCCTCCTTGCCACACCCAGTCAGCACAGCTATGACATCAGTGTCCGAGGTGCACACCGTCGCGGTTCCTGGGAGCATGTTAGCCAGCTCCACCATCAGGGTGTCCGCCTCGGTTCCGCATGCCTTCAAGCACGCCAATGACAATGTCTCCCCGGTCTTCCCGGGGCCCCTGCCCGTAACGTGTACCCCGAGAAAGTCATCGCCTCCATTGCTCCCCGTCACCATGAACACCCCCGTTCCGGCTCGTGCTTCCAGTAACATAGTCAACATCAGCTCATCTATTGCGAGTGCGTGTTCAAGGCAGAACACAATGTGAGGCTCCAGCTTCTGTTTGTTTCGGATGTGTCTGACCGCAGGTTTCTGAGCCCGCAGGCCATCCCGTACCAGTACCATAGACAAGCCACCGGTCTCCTTCATGTAGATTCCGGACAGAGTCCTGGCCATGTTTCTAATTGAGGTCTCCACACATGACACCTTGTCATTCTGCGACACCTTATATCTGGTGATCAGATGATCGTGCAACACCCAATCCCGGTATGCGGGCACATCAGGTACTAGTTCAAATGGCGCCAAAGCCGGGTTTGCCAGCATCACGTGCAGCGCCTGGTGTTTTAGTCCCATGTTGGTCTATCCCTATACACATCAATTCTAGGAAAGTCAGTGTATAGTACAATACACAAACTAGAAAGGAGACAATATCCAGGTCGGGGAATGTACGGCGTGGGCGGGGAAGGGCATGCACGGTCGGGGAACACCCAGCCCCGCCTCCGGGTGGTAGGGCTGGGATTGCGCAAGGATCTAGGTCGGGGAACGGCAGCAGCAAGCCATGCTGGCTACCATGGAGGGTCAGCGGGATTTCGGACAAGCAACCCAGGCCACCTACGTCTTGGTAACCCCGCCATGTACATCAGGTGCACATGACATCCTCCCAACAACCCAAGGACAAATAACACAGTTCCTTGAAGGTAAGACCCCGAGTCAAATAAAACCCGTAAACCAGTATTGTGTCTAGGTTATTTATTGCACACACACACCATCCGGCCTTGATCCCCTGTGTCGTTTAGCCACCTCACCGCTCCCATTGTTGGTGATCCGCTTACGGCTAGCCACATGTGCCGTATGGCTGTGTCTAGCCACCTGTGTCCTTAATGTCAAAGACCGTGTGTCCCCGGAGCTTTCAGCCACACCCGATCGGACCACGGACACCATGGTAGATGCGTAGTCACGCTGTAACATGTCCACCGTGAACAGCCCCTCCTCTCTGCTTCCATTCATTATGTCACATGCGTCCTTCCACTCCCAATCCACCTCCAGCTCGAACATGTTCTCCCTGTAGCGAGCCGCCTGCGTTAGGACTATCCGCTCCTGGTAATACGTGGTCCGTGTGGGACAAAAAGAGCTCAAGTTACCCACAGGTAACCCGGCATAGTCCCGTGAGTACACCGCCAGCCTAGGTCCATGGAACGAGCCCACCAACCCCCTCTGAGACTCCGTAATATGTCCAGGATCATGCGCGGTCTCGGGAGCGGCATCCCCCAGCTCACACAGTAGGACAGCTCCATAGTACATGGGAGCCGAGCATTGAAACACGTCCCGTCCCAGGGTGCACCTGTTGAACACCAGTTCGTTCAAGAGCGGTATACCCGCTGTGGCCTCCAGGACCATAGCCCTAACCGGATCCCCCGTGAAATCCAGCTGGAACCTGAGCAGCCTCGGGTCATCACCATCGGTGTCATCCTGGGCATCCTGGGTCCCGTCTATCTCCCTCAACATGGCCTCTGCTGCCTCAGTTTCCACCGACACACTGTACGCCTCCGTCATAGCTGCGCACACCTGGGTCCAGAACCCTATGTGAGTCCCGGGTGCGTACAATGCGAGTATATCGTACACCATCGGCAGCTCCATTGTAACCATGCTGACCTTCCTCTGTGTCTTTGTGCATCCCCGCATGTTGGCCGGTATATGGCTACCTGCCACCCTGTAGGTGCACACGTTACTCTTCCGACGTACACCGCCATCCGACCTCGTGGGAGCCTTGCATGATGCGCACAGCATGAGCAACTCGTGTGCCTGGTTGTTATCATCCATGCTCTCCGACCTAAAGTACATGTCCTCCACCCCCGAAATGGACATTATACCTCCCTTCACCAAGAGCCGAAGGTTCTGTGTTGACACCTGGGTCAGCACATAGGACAACATCTCACATGCAAACCGCGCTTGAGAGTCCAGCGCCCTAGGACATATGTCAGGCAGGCACGCAGCCGCGCAAAGCTTTGACACCACGTTCACCTCCATACACAGCTGACCAAACGAGAGCCTGTCCAGGGCCTCCATCCTGCATTTGTTTATCGAGTCAAAATCGTCCGTATCCCTCTCGGTGAACACCGTCCACTGCGGGACCCAGATGTCAAAGACAAAGTGACACGCAAGCTTCAGAGCTTCCGCGAACACCAGTTGGTTGATCAAAAACAAGACCCTGTGTCCGGGCCTTGTACATTCAATGTGGGTCCCGTAGAATGCGGAAACACACGCGTCCCTCGCCAGGTCAAACCTCCTGCTAAACTGCATCACCCCAGAGTCCGCGACCATGGTAGCCGACTGTACCAGGTTCTGCCTGTACAGACACAGAGCCGCCACCACGTCCATCTTGCACCTGCGTACCGTGTTCACAATGTCCGTGGTGCTGCGGGTCACCGATACCTCCTTTGGGTGTTCCGAACCTATGATCAGACACCGATCCGCCCACGCCTCGCTGACGAAGCCCATGGTGTTCGTGTTCCACACAAATCCGCAGTTGTGCACCGCCGTGTACTTGACCGTAGCAATCTTCCCAGTGGTAGGGTCCTTGGTCACAACATCGCTCACCAGCGTGCTCGTGTCCAATAGGTTCTTGAACGTGTTCGGGACCACGTTGGCCTCCTTGTCAATGTCAATGGTGGTCTTCTCGTGTGCTATGTGAGCATCGTCGATGATCACCACACACGCGGTCCGGTGTTTGTACTTGAACGCCATCAGAGTGAACGAAGTCAAGCGTTCGATACACCCCCCAGCCCTCCGGAACTGGTGCTCCAGCAGGTTGTTCGTATAGCTCTTACCCTCCCCGGGTCCCGTCACGTTCAGTATCATGATGCGCTCCACCGTATATCGAGGAGCTGTGTTGGTCACTATGTAGTTGAAAGTGGTGGATGCCTGGAACAGTCTCGTCACCCCCATGGTATCGCTAAACATGTGCATAACCACCGCCGCGTCGTACGCCTTCGTATCGTTGTACCGGTCCGGGTAAGTTACCGCTCGGGTACACAGGCCCTTGTGTACCCCGGGTATGTGTTTGAACAGAGACAGGTCCGACCCGGTCTGAGACCCCTCACGTATAAACACCCCCATTCCCACATATAGTGCGTCTCTCTGTGCGAACTTGGCCGAGACCATGATGTTAAAGACCATGTCCGCTATAGTGTCAAACCTGCAACCATCCGTGGATTCTTTCAGTTCCCGGCTCATGCGTTCCAACCTGGCCAGGTTTGGGTGTAGCGTGAGACAATAGTCTACAGCACCCTTGTTCGCCACAAAAGGGTGTTCCGCGGCATAGTTGTAGTAGCAAGCGTACGCAGGGTAACACCCGCCCAGGCACAGTCCGATGCGTTGACATTCGCACAGGTTCCCGTCCAGGTCTCTGGTCAGGGAATATGTGGTCCTCCGCTTGCGTAACACCGCCAATACCCTTGACACCGAGTCTCTGCTGACAGGCACGTGTTTGTGTATCATGCTGCGCATGAACATGTCGGGTATCTCCGGGTCGATGAGTGACTCCAGTGCATAACGAAACACAATCAGTCCTCGGGTCTGCACCCCCACACCCCCCCCACCGGCCAGATCGTTGGCAAAGGCCAACACCCTTGCAACAAAAGGCCCATCACCGGGTATCCTTCTGTACGACTCCGTCATAGCGCTCTGCTGGTCCCACCTGTCCACCCCCATGTGTGAGATGATGTCACGGAACAGAGACTCCCCCGTGCCTTCTGTGTCCAGGTCCGTGAGGTCACGCACCGCACCGTTCAGGGTCTTTAGGTTCATCTCGGCTATGCTCTCTACCAAGACCGTGGGCTTCCTGGTCTGACATAGGAACATGGATCCCTGTAGGTCTCGCACCACCTTCTTGTTGATCTTGTTAGAGTTCAACGTGTCAGTGTCAACATCCACCCATTCGAACGATGAGGTCATAGTGCCCTTATCGTCTCGCATCACCACCATTGCATTGTTCAGCGAAGACACCCTCTTCCTCACCAGCTGCATGCGCATGAACGCCCCCCATGTCTGTTCCAGAATCCCATCATTGTCCACCCCCACCCCATCCTGAAATATATCCCCCTCCCTCAGCCCTAAGAGGAACGTATCTACCGAGTCCCCCGGTGGCAGTTGGGAGATCCCAGGACCTGCAGGGGTATCCATGTCCATGTTGAGCACAAAACAGAACAGTCTACCATGGGCATTGTCCTCGCGAATCGGCGGTGACATGCCTGTAAAATCCGGGTCCTCCAGTGTCACCTGTAACACCATCCCCTTGCAACAGTATGTCAGGTAGATGAGCAGCTGGAACACGCTGGCGTGCTCACTGGACAGAGCCGAGAACGATAGCTCATCCGATAGCGTGTCGTGTAAAGTGTCATTAGAGACAGCAAGAAACAACACCTTCCTGTTCCCAGGAACGAGTACAGTATTCAGGACCGCGCTGGATGTCTCAATCCTTGGTGTCACACACTGCCCGGTCCCCAGCATCATCACCGGCCTCTTGCCTGGCATGTTGTCAACTCCAGTTCCCCGCTCTATACATAAGGGTAATAGTCTAGGAACCTGTGTACTATGAGAAACAGCAGGGTTGAACTACCCCCAATGGCCGGGCTGGCAGTGCAGGCCGGGAACCCCAGATCGGGGGACTGCGAAGCCACGCCCACTATAAAGTGTGTTAAAAGACACCCCCTAGGTTCAGTGTCCACAATCAACCATGGAAGGCCCAATTCCGTTTGTGGAACACTTCCCTGGCATATACCCTCAGCTGAGAAGCCTTACGCCCGGGGATGACACCTCTCTGGTTGGGATCCTGATTAAGTCTGTGTTATTCCACAGGGAGACACTGCTGATCCGTGGCCTGGTGTTACACTCATCATGCAAGGCCTACCCCGTCTACCACACTGTGAACCTGCAAGTCACAGGCATAGCGCCCGTGGTAGGCTACGACCTCGCCATGGAGCCCTGGGATGAGATGGCCAGGGTCTGGCAACCCCACTTTGCAGCCGAGCCCGTATTCCTTACTGTACTGCACCAAGACATCCTCCAGTCAGTCAGCGCCGCAGTGTTCCCCCTCAACACCATAGCCCAGGCCACGCTGTTCATGACCAACGTCCTCGGGGCTCTCACCTTTGGGGACTTCTCGCCTGATAAGGGGTACTACATGGCCAGGGATGGCAACACCCCAGCGCTGTGCACAAACATAATGTACGGACGCGTGTACTTTCTGGACGAGGCCAAGATACAAAACGGCAAGGCTATACCCTCCGACTTCATATATGACCACACCATCTCTGAGCGCCATGCCCGGGCCTTCAATGAGCAACATCAGGACCACATGTACAAATCCGCGTGTCTGGACATAGAGACCGTGTTCGACCCAAGCTACAAGGACCCCCGTGTTCAGTCCGACAGCTTCGCCTACAGGTACCCCCATTGTACACAGGCCACAATGGCCGCCATGACAACCACAAGGACGTCCCTGGTAGCGACCATCAAGGCCCAACAGCAACAGCTCCCCCGGAGTGTCAAGAGGGTGTGTGTGCCCAGCCTACCCTGGGACATGCCCGGTCAGCAGCATGAGATCACGTGCATCGCCCTTGTGCTTATGCGCAGGCATGTGCCCAAGCCCGAGGCAGGGCACAGGAAGAAGTTCTATGTCATGTACAATAAGAGCAAAACATCCGGTCCCCCACTCGAGGACCCCCAGTCCATAAATGCGTCTGCCCTAGACCCCGCCAGGATAACTATGTTCGCCTGTAACAGCGAGCTGGCTGTGTTAGAGAGGACCGTTTCCCTGCTAGCGGGCAACAGTATCGAGCTCCTGTACGTGTACAATGCAGAGTTCGACGTGCGCGTGCTGAACCAGCGCATACAGTTCTACGCGGATATGGCATGTGCTCGACATTCCCCCCAAGATGTGCAAGCCCGGGGTCTGTTGCTCAAGGAGCGCTGGACCCGCCTCTTTGTCTCCGCTAAATTAGAAACCACAGCAGAGCCCATGTTCCAGTTTGAGAACGTCCGATTCCTGGACATGTACAAAGCCATGCTCGCTAACATCACTGTGCAGGCGGCCCTCGGTGACCTAACACAATCCAGAGTCGAGAAGATATCCGGTTACGTGGAACAATTCAACAAGGACAAGGGCAAACTCGGACACTTCAAGATGAACAGTTGCGGTATGAACGTGATAGACCTCTACAGAATGGCAGGCACCCGGGGCATCAAGTACGCCTGCACCAGCATGAAGCTCAACGATGTCACCCCGCACGTTGTCACAACAGCCAGGGAAGTAAATGGTCTCCGCCCCAAGAACCCCAGTAAGCTGTCCAAGGTTGCCGATGTGAGCTACGATAAGATGGACGCAATGATGAGCTCCGGAGGCCAAGGTCTCTATTCCGTTCTGGTGTACAACCTGGTGGACGCGCTGCTGTGCTCCAGGCTGGCCAGCGTGCTCCACCCGGTATCCGAGCTGTTCCACCGGTGCAGGACCACACTCAACACGGACGTGATTGTGCATGGCCGTGGTGACATGTTCAGCGGCTTTGTTCAGAGCATCCACGCTGTCCAGGTTCCTCAGCTCAAGTTTATGATGGACACCATGCGGGTCAGATCAGGGCCCCTGGGCTCACAGTCAAAAAATAGACTCCGCCTGGTGGCCACTGTACAGGAAGAGCTCTGGAAGGGGGGCTCTGTGTTAGAGCCTTTGACAGGACTTCATTACTCCGGTCCGGGCATGGGACTTGAGCTCGCCTTTGACTTCGCCGGTATGTACCCCTCTATCATGTGCGCGCTCAACATATCACCAGAGACCACAATACCCTGGCCGCCCTCCATGTTCCCCCATGACCTCTCCGGCTGGATATGCTACAGATGGGAAGCCGAGGGATTTCCCTATGCGTCCCTTATCCTCCGGTACGATGAGACCACAGGCCAGTACCTACGGGCCCCGGGGGTGTTTGCCTCCTCCGTCTCGTACTACCTGAACAAAAGGGCCGAGTTCAAGACCAAGCTGAAAGAGCCGCTCAGCACATCCGAGCGCGCCTACTACAAACTACAGGAGGGCGAGTGTAAGGTGATGGCCAACTCATTCTACGGTACCGCCCCATACCCATGTGGGCCGCTCATCTCCGGCAACGGAAGGCAGCAGATCACCGTTGTCAGCAAGTGTGTGTCCGACTTCTACAAACACAAGTGTCCCGTGGTGTACGGCGACACAGACAGTGTAATGGTCGCCGTCGGGTACGGACCCGGGGACGATGTTGAGACCGACGTGTGTGACACGGTGAGACACCAACAGACTCCCCGCCAGTGCAAAGCCTCCCTGGCCAAGTTTGTGTATCACGCACAGGCCGCCATACAGACAAAGATGCAAAGGGCCTCCGGTCAGGTCCCCGAGTTCCTTCGGTATGTCCACGCCGCGCTGGTGGAGGACACAATGTCTAGGATGCACTACATAGGCAACAATAACGAGTCCCTTGCGCTCGTACGAGACCCCAGCGGCGCGGACACACAAGACGGGAACCCAGTGTACACGGCTCCCATCCCGGGATCACTAGAAGTAATCCCCGTGACCGAAGCGTTCCTCGTGGACCGGCGGGTCAAGCTCGAGTATGAGAACAGCTGCTCTGTTTACTGTCACGTGGCCAAGAAGACCTACATGGCCCTCACCCACACTGTGGACCAACAGAGCGACCTCTCAGGTATTTCAGTCAAGACCAGGGGACTGGCCGCCTTCAAGAGCATGCGTTCGCCCTGTGACTCGGCTGTGACAGATCTCTTCATAGCTTGCGTAATGCGTGGAGACTGTGTCAGACTTGAGACCGACACCATCTCTTGTTTCTCCACAACGCCCTGGAACGGGCTTGCGCCCGGGGATGTGATACTCTATCCCTCCGAAGACCCCAGCTTCGACGACTCCAGTAGGTGGGACAACCGCGAACAAGCACAGCGTGCCCTCGTGCCCCACAGAGTGATCTCAGTTCTCACCGAGGCCCTCTCCGGGTCCCAGAGCGTGGTCCAGGTCGAGCTCAGGTCCACAGTCTCCGACTCAATCGTGTTTCGCATGAGCCTGTACATCGCCGGCAAGTACTGTGTCAACCACATGTTCTCCAAGAAGGAAGGTATAGTGCGGGACATCCTTGTCGCATCGACAGCCGAGACCATCGCCTCCAAGATGGCCCTAGGGCTGTTCCCATGGAGCACCTTGATCAAATCCGCCAAGAACAAGCACTTTAGTCAGACCACGCTGGCTAGACTCAAGGTCGGCAACGCAAACGTCAAGACCACGTACATCGAGCTCACCAGGACTTGGCTAGCCCGGATCACCGGGCTCTCTGTAAAACCGGTCACCTGCTACGAGTACCACAAATGCAACCCCTGTGAGTCCGTATTCAACCGATACCCCATCGCGCTCCAAGCCTCCACCGGGTGCATGACAGCGATGTTCGGTGGGTCCCTGGCTTGTGAACACACCACCCCCCAAGCCCCCAGCCATCCCGGTTCCGAGTGCGGGTCGGAGACCGAGTCCGATGGTTGCGAACATCCCCAGGAGGAACACGTCCCCGAGTCGCCCCCCGTGCGCCTCCATCACAGTCTAATCCCACACCCATATCAGGTAGACAACATGTGCTACTCTGACTCTAGGCTATTGCTGTCACACCGGGCCGACCGGTCCCTTGTGAACCGCTCCGCTAAACTCATTGCCCATTGTATCATTGACTACTGCCTCCCCAGACACATGTACAGCACCAGCCCGGCAGACGAAGTTGTGAGAGACTGCTGTGCTCACCTGCTCAGCTCTGTCAGGTGCATCAGGGACAGGCTTCATATGGCCACCACAGCCTTTCACTCTATAATGAACACGTGTCCCTCGCACATGATACCCGCGTGCGGCCAGGGTGAGATGGAGGCTCTGCGCACAAACAGGGTAACCGTCCACCGGATCCCCAGGGAAACCGCCGCGGTCTGTAAGCAAGTGATAGAGGCTCTGGGCCTGCAACCCCATCAGGTCTATGCCAGCATGTGTACAATCATAGGCAAGTCCCTAGCCCGCCTGATGGAGCACGGGGCAATCACAGCATGCCAGGGTTCAGAGGACCGGATCGACATCACCCTACCCCCGGACCTGCTGCGCAGAGCAAGCGCGACCACCACAGGACCAGTGAGTATCTCCAGGAGTGGGCTGCATGAGAAGGCCCTGGTTGATCTCGCTGGCGCAGTGTACCAGGCTACCATCCTACTGCAGGTCTGTAACCCCCAAGCATTCCCCCGGGCAGCCTACCCACTCTGTCCCATAGGCACGCTAGGCATTATGCCGTTCTCGCTCGAGGACCGCGATGCCGTTACGAGTTGGATCGAGCGTTTTGTCGGACTCAAATGGCTGAGTGTGACAGTGACCGAGCTCAACAACAGGCGTCCCGGTGTGCCCTGTGACAAGAAACAGGTATCGTACCACTGTACCGGGTGTCAGAACTTCTACAGGGACCTGCTCAACAACAATGTCCCCGCGGACAATGTATTTGCTCACGTGTACGGCCCGGACCTAAAGCGTAGGTTCGGTCGGTGTATCCGGGAACCCAACAGCAAGGGCTCAAAATAAGGTTATAAACCTGGTCCACGGATACCACACACAGCAACGATGTTCAGCACCACCAACATCGTGCTCTCGCACCAGGTCAAGCCCAACACCACGGCTGGGCGACCCATTACGTTCAGCCTGGACCTCTCGTCACTCCTGCTACATGAAACAAGCTCTCTCTTCTGTATCAGCGGGATGCACCTTGTTGCCTATAAAGCCGGCACGACAGACCAGATACCCATCAAATACGCTGCGCTGAACGGGAACGCCACACGTGTCCTTACATACGACACGGGCAGCATCTCCTCCCAGTGGACCGTCGACCTGGGAGGCAACCTGGGTCCCACCGTGCCCATAGCGGGCACAAACATCACCCCGTTTGTGCAAAGCATGGCTGTGTTTGCCCCCGAGACCCGACCCACCCTGTTGACCGGACTGTCATTCATGATGTCCCCCAGCCTGTCTGTTGCAGACGGTACCAGACGCGCCTATGGTATCCTGGCCGGGGCCAAGGTCCCCATCAGCTATAAGCTTCAGTGTCTAGTGTGCCATAGAGCGACCCAGGTCCAGATGAACACAGGTCCACACACTATGTTATTCCCCGTGTGTGGCAACCGTAAACTGTGCACACCCCATCCCTGTCTAGACCCGGCATCGGCTGAAAGGGCCCTGTGTGACGTGATGACCCTGGTGCACAGGCTGTACGAGGACAAGCTGGAAGGCCTGATCCCCGGGGGTGTGACCATGTGCAACGGGTACATGAGTGTCCCACTGGCATCCCTCTCCTACATGAACCGGCTCTACAGCGCGCTGCTGT
This sequence comes from Ophthalmolycus amberensis, assembly GCA_024529925.1. Classification (NCBI taxonomy): domain Eukaryota; kingdom Metazoa; phylum Chordata; class Actinopteri; order Perciformes; family Zoarcidae; genus Ophthalmolycus; species Ophthalmolycus amberensis. The sequence goes on from JAFEUB010000490.1 coordinate 36,812, forward strand.
CCTACACAGATGGGTTTGCTGTGGTGGACATTCATAACCCGACAATCAAGGTGCTCTTCGAGAGTGACCAGCCCGTGGGTCAGGTATTGGGGAATATCACCATCACAACGCTTACCGGGGCTACCGTCTACGATGTGTATAAAAACCTTATCGGCCAAGAAGAGGATGACCTCGGACCGTGTGACGAAGACGAACCCCAGGACCCCCACATGGTCACACCCCAGTGTCTGCTGAGAAGGGGGATTGTTCAGTTTAACACCACCAGTCCAATGACCATGCTCCAGTGGCGCACACACTTCTATAACCTGCCATTGTAAATAAAAAACCAGGACAAAGGTGTTGCATTGACTCTTTATTGTTCTATTCGCCCTCCTTGTGTCTTAGCGCTCCTCTCCGCCCTGGCAAGAGCCCGTGCCTCAGTGAAGAGTACGTTCCTGTAACACAGATCGGTCATGTCCACACACCCGACCTTGGGTCGTCCCCTCCGGAATTTCATGTGATCGGTAGGAGTCAGGCAGTCAAGTACCTGTCGACAGAAACACGTCAACCAGGGAAAGTGTCTCCTCATGCTTTGTGAAATGGTAGGCCTGACACACTTCTTTATGTACACAGTCCCGATTCCTGGTCTGACCACAACCAGATATGCAATGGTCCTCTCTGCCAGGCTAGGGTATGTTAGCGCGAACATGAGCCAGGTGATCCAGAGCTGCGTGTTGTAACGCCAGAGCGCGGACCTGTCTAGAACATCGTTGTTCCGTGTCTTGATCTCGAGCAAGGCCACGGTCTTGGACACCGTATCATATGCCACAAGGTCTACCTCGGTGTAGAACCCACTCCATCCGGCCTTAAGGCCCCTGCAACCTTGTGTGCACCGGTTGTGGTAAGTGAGCCCCTGGGTCAAGTCCTGGCACATGTCAGGCGCTGGTATACCTGCCACCTTGACACCCCCTTTGATGGGAGTGAGACACAGGGCATTTAGCTGGGTCAGGATCAGCCTGGCCACCGGACCCACATCCGATAACACACGTTGTCCGTTGTACACGGCCTTGCACTCCAGGTCCACGGATACCCCTATGTGCGTAGACATGCGAGCCACATCCCAGATGCGCCTACACGCGTTCATACAGGGCCCTTTGTCCGTGCACATCGCCACCACCATCCCGCGAAACTCCAGGGCCTTGGTCCTGGACACATTCAGCAGCATGACATGGTCCACCACCCACCCAAGATCAGACCTCGGGTTCCTATGTCTGTCCTTCAGTATCAAGGTGAACAGCTGCATTACGATCATATTACACCCGGACCCGGAGGACTTCCGTCTGCCCGTAATAGAGTCCAGTGTCCGGGTGATCCCCTGCACCCTGTACCAGCTCCGGTCGTGAGTTGTCTTTGCTAGCAATCCCCTGAACTCTATCCTGGCCACGGGTAGGTACGTGATTGACATCGTCCCGCAACCCCTCATCTCTCCGTGTGTGTACTAATAGTAGACCAGACCGGGCTGCGCACAAGACCCAACGACCCGAGATGTTTCGAGCCAAGTTCAGTGCCAAGACGTTCACTGCGGCCGCGCCCATTAGGGCTGCGCTGACCTCCTCGATCGTCAGGTTCAAGGGAAACCTAGGGAGTGCGATCGCTGTCATCACCTCAATGATCGTAGGCTTCCTGACTGTGCCCAACAACATCACCTACTTCCTAACCCATTCGCACGCCGACAGGACCGACAGAGACTCCTCCGAAACACAGCGGTATGCCTACATCCACTCAGGGATCGCAATGATCATACTGGGATGTCTGTGTATGGTGGTGAGCATAGTCCTCAGCTACTTCGTGGTCAAGAGCAAGAAGAAGGCCGATCTCACAGCCATCTCAGGTTACACCAGGACCGTGTATGCGTGCGTGGCAATGATGAACATTGAGTTGTTCATGGCTGTCCTAGTTGCGTGCATGGAGATGCTGTACCGTCCCCTGACCGGAGATGTCCACAGGGCCTACAACGTTGAGTGTGCCATCGCTGTCTTCAGTATAGTCATCTACGTAATGTACGTGGTCACCATGATCCTAACATCGACTATTCTGAGGGATAACCCCCCCACCCCCCTCAAAGAGGAAGTGTATCAGGAACCCGATGCCACGGCATCATATGCATACAGCTCCACCAACTTCTACCCGTGAACACCTCCGCCGTGTGTGGGCCCACGTTTGATGTATCTCTGTATGTGTATTGTGCAAAAGAATAAAAACTAGCAAACCCAAATCCGCTCTGGTGATATTAATGGTACACCCAGTTCCGTGTCCCCGGGTAACAATGGAGGGCTGGCACAACTGTGTCCATCTGCTGGATAGGACCTTCACCCCATACGAATCACAAACCATCAAACTCCATTCTAACGTCACCCTGAGCCCCACCGCCATTGGGACCCAGCTAGGTGACACCTCGGACCCCAGACCCCTGTTTGTTGTAAGCACCCACTACCACCATGTAAACGCAGTGTTAGCGGTTCTCTCCGCCACAACCCTAGAGAGAGTAGACCCGATGATCACCTACCCTACACCCACGATCATTCTCACAGGCGCACCTCACGAACCCCCCCAGTCATGTCTGCTAGGACCCGAAGTATGTGCGGAACACAGCCCGGTTGTGCCCCCGGAACCTGCAAGTCAGCCGGCCTTGTCCAGAGCCTGAAACATGAGCTGCTCGAGCTCCAGAAAACCATCTCTGACATCCGCCAGCGGGACATTGCCAAAGCAGCAGAACCCGACATATCAGTCCAGACCCCCCTAGCAAGCCAGCTAACCGCCGAGCTGGAGACGTGTAAGATCGAGATGCAAGCAACCAAGCAGACCCTTCACAATGTGGGTGAAGAACTAGAGGCCCTCAGAGAACAGCTCTCCGTGCCACACACCCCCCCGCCCGCACAAGACACCGTCGGTGAAGCTGGAGACGCCTGGCTCGGGATCAGATACCTCTCGGTAGCGCTCCCAGAAGACCACATGTTCGCACCCGGCTCCCCTGTCACCCCCCTCGGGGTGCTGCATAAGCTCTATGAGATACGGGTGGGAGTACGAATGTCAACCGGCTTCACCGTGATACTTGAGAACATCAATATCATGCTGAGTCGATCCGAGCCAATCTGGTATGCTAAACACTTCGGGTCAGAGCTAACCCGAGCTGCCGTGGCCTCAACCGGTAGGACAGACATAGATGAGTTCGCCTGGCTGCTGTTTGAGTACCGAGCCCACGCCCCACTGATCGAAGTGATCTCAGCGATGCAAACCGTTATGTTCAGTATGGGTAAAGGTGGCATTACCACCGTGGCCCTAGGGCTTAGCAAGGCCATGTACGTATCATACGTGAGTCTCTTCTGTGACACCGTGACCTCCGCCTACCCCGCATTCCAGCAGATCAGAGAGCAAGCGTACAATGTCAGGAGGACCAGGGGTACCGTGCACATCTCACTCACCGGTGGACATGGGGAATCCCCCATCAAGCCCCCAAGGCCAGCTCTCACTATAGGCGCCCAGTTGTACCAGGGCCATCAAGAACCAACAACGCACACCGGGCCTGTCCGCAGCAGGGCACTACGGTCCGTGTTAGAATGTGTGGATATGCCTACGCCCAGGACCCCCCTATCCGCCAGGGGTGATCCCTTTGCAGTGGGTGAGTCACTAGATACCTTTGTGACTCACAGGGCTAGAGCCAGTGACCAATGTCAAAGTGGGCGGGCTCATAGCATCCACCAAACCTCTGAGTATAAGAAGAGCACTAGAGACAACACCTTCCCGTGGTAGCAGCACAAGCAAGCAAGCAAGCAAGCAAGCAAGCAAGCAAGCAAGCAAGCAAGCAAGCAAGCATGGACCCCACCCCCACCCCCGCCCCCTCCACACTGAAACGTAAAAGGCAGGAGCCTCCCCCATGTAACAATGGTGGTAACAAGGCCATGATGGCACTATCCCAATACAGCCAGGACCAGTGGGTGCATGAGATGGTGCGCTTGCACATAGACCGAGGACAAGATATCAAGATCGCCCTACTGAGTGGAGATGCCGGCTCCGGCAAGTCACACGCTATAACAATGTTGGTGGACAAGCTGACCGCAATGGGTGTTAGCATCGCAGTCTGTGCCATGACAAACAAGGCAGCATGTGCCCTCTCGGACCTAACCACCAAGACTCCCGTGAACACCCTGCACAAGCTCATGGGGTTTCGCAAG